>JAQGCN010000814.1:0-14574 GCA_034699725.1 Friesea truncata | reverse complement strand
TCGTAAACTTTTCTGTAAACTGTGACTTTCCAGAACGGGCGATGTTGCCATTTTTTGAAAAATTCTGTAAACCCCCCGTAAAGTGCAGATTACAGAATATCGCGGCCTGTCTATTGTTCAATTCTCTGAAGAAAAAAACCGAACCGGGGTAGGGGTTTATTTCCAATAATTTAATTAATTTTTAATTTAATCTACATAAAAACTAAATTATTAAAAACGCGAAGAAAATTAAACCTTAAACCCAATGAGTTTTAATAATGGAGGAAAACAGCTGTTCAAGAAATGCGGACTAAATCAAGCGTAAGCTTTTTTATTATTTTTATAATAAACAATGCAATAAATATGATATGATGCTGAGCTGAACTGAATGCTGAAGCTGAATCGCTGAATGGCATGGCTAAAATCACCGACATTATTAATACTTTTTTATTCTCAGGGCTGTTTCATAAGTTAACTTATTTTGATGTGATGGAAATAGTTTCCGTTGTTGATTATTGTGTTTATTTATTTTTATTTTTAGTTTTATTTCCAAATTCACAAATAATTCAAAATTTTGGTCCAAGAATGAGTTTGTTGGAGCTGGATGGACAGGAAGTGGAGGGTCCTTAGGGTGTAAACATATTCTATCACCTCAATCGTTTCATCAAAAGTTCATTCGACTAAATCCAGAGTATGTAAGAGGAATACGTAGTGGAGGAGGAAAAGGTTCATTTTCAACGAAAAATCGCACAAGTATTCTTACGGCACTTGAAGACTCTGGTATTAGAATGGCTGGAATTTTTGATGCTATAATTAAACCTGCCGTATTCACTTCCTTAGTAATTCAGATTATCTTTACAAAATATCAACTTGTTTTCATAGATTTTATTGTAATTTTCTTACTTAGGTGGTGACTGGAAGCTTTATCGGGAGTTCAATTTGGCAATATGAGAATCATAAACATAAAATAAGGGCCACTGGGTCCTTTAGCGGATTAACTGGAGAAGACGATGTATGCTCTTAAAATTTTTAAATTAAATTACGAAAAGTTTTATCTAAATAACGTTTTTTATTATCATTACCTTCCTTTAATTCCTAAAACATTAACCTAATTAGAAATTATTTGAATTTCGTAAATCAATTAACCAATGGTGGAAAAAGGCATCAATTGCTGATAGGATCTTCTGGCCAATATGTGGATTGAATGCAGTTGTCTTTGCTTGTTGGCACACTCCTGGATTTACCAGCCGCATGGTTACTTACTTTACCTCAACGCCTGCATCAAGTAAACAATTTATCATGAATTGCTCTTCCAAATTCTTTACTAATAATTTTTTTTTTAATTTTAGGAGCAATTTGCTGGCCAATGTTGCTCTCTGTGTTTAGGTATATTAATTTAAATTACATATATTATTTATTATTATGATAATGGATTTTATTAATCTGTTTTATATCTAGTCATTATTCAATCCTCCATTTAGGAGCAAATATGTTCGTACTCCATTCATTTCTTCCTGGTAAGCCAACCAAAGTTAACAAACCGTGATTTCAATATCTTATTTTTTTGTAGCTGCGATTACACTTATGGGACCTGAGCAATTTGTTGGAACATATTTGACTGCTGGAGTTTTATCTTCTTTTGGTTCTCACATCCACAAACTAATTATTGGAAGCGTAGTTCCTTCACTTGGAGCTTCTGGAGCTATCATGGGAATCCTTGCTTATGTTTGTATGAAAATGCCAGATATACAACTAGGGATTATTTTTTTACCTGGAATAAGTTTCTCAGCAGACACCGTAAGTTTATAATTATTGGAAATATTAAGATTCCTTTGTTATTTTCTTACTCAAATGAATTTGTGTAATATAGGCTATCAAATGCATCCTGGCCGTTGATACTGTTGGTCTCTTCGCTGGTTGGAAAGTATGTAAAAAAAATTTGATTTCTAAGACCATTTGAATATGAATTTTATCTCTTTCTGACCAAAGGTTATGGACCACGCAGCTCATTTATCAGGTGCCCTCTACGGTATTGCTATTTGCTATGGCGAAGATTATATTGCTCCTATCAGAAACAAAATAATGCAATACTGGCACAGATTCCGGACTGGCGAAAGTTGATTGTCCATCTTAACTCTTCTAAATTGAAAGCAAAGAGCCCTTAGTTAGAGTCAATTTTAACATAATATTATTCTTTTTTACTTTTAACGTCATTAAATATATATAAATTATGAATTTATAAGAACTTTGATTCGTCAAGCTCTTGATGACCAAATTTATATTTTCCACGCCACGTGTAAGGTAGAGGAACAATACTTGGACAAGGTACTTGACCAGGGATCTCACACATACAATGTCTTCGACACAATCTTCCAAAATTAGCTGGATGTTCCTTTACGTCCGTTTCTTGTTGTTCCTCCTTTAACTCTGAAAAAATTCATAAAAATGCCTCAATCAATTATTTGTTTTGAATGAGTAAACTTAATCAATCATTCATTTACCTTCTGGAGTTTTGCAGAGACAGCGTACAACCCTTTCATGTATTTCATCTTTAGTCTGTCGATCAATATCTAGAATGAGATCACGTCCACTATTGAGCCAGACACGGATGAAAGGCGTTGGGGTAAATCCTTTTAGCGTAAGGACTTGGACATCTGGATTCTTAAACTGAAGATTAGGTAAGTGCCAGGTGACAAATTCTTTAACTTCGTTGTGACTTTCCACCTTTCGGTTGTAATGGATAGCAATTATTTGGATGTAGGGTTTCAAAATTAGGTTGCTCTTGTTTAGGTACTCGAGCGTCCGCCGTACCGGAAATATTCCTTTCATAAAAGGCATTTTTGAATGTTCGACCAGTCAGATCAGAGCAAATGAATATAATTTTATTTTTATTTTATTTAATTTAAGGGGATCCTAGTCAGAACTGTGAGAGCAGGAGTTTTGGTTTGCTTATTTGCGTACTGCCAGGCGAGAAAAACATTAATGTGTTGTGTGATGACATTCTCCACAACTCACTACCACTTCAGAAAATTTTAAACACGAAGTTCGCGCCTTAAAAGTGAGAGTTTTGAAAGAGAATAAGAAAAAAGTAAAAGTTTTTCCAAGAAATCTTGCTATTTTATCATCAATCAAAAATTTTTCAGGGCTTCATTTAACTTAAAAATACAAATGAGGTATCAAACTAAAGAAGACCTTATTTAAAACAAACGGACAACGCAAAATTTGTACTATATGGTGTCGTTAATTTGTTATTAATTTATAAAAGTCAACTTTCACCTAAAAAGTAAGAAGAACTTTGAAACGTCATAATTAATTAACGACACTAATTAGTGAAAATTTCGCGTTGTCCGTTTGTTCTAAATAAGGTCTTCTTTAGTTTGACACCTAATTTGTATTTTTAAGTTAAATAATGAAGCCCTGAAAATTTTTTGATTGATGATAAAATAACAGTAAGGGCATGGCCGCCTGAAACCTTCTCTGACTCGCTGCACGTTAATTTAATTTTGACTTGTGAACAACAGAGAACGGTAAGGTGAGGCGGGAATTTTTTTCAATAAATCAGCTGAGTGACGGAGTGTTCTTTCGCACAGACAGACAAACTTTCAAATTCAATTCAATTAGAAGATCAAAATCAGTAACCAAACCACAAACCAGAATTATTTCCTGAAGTGTCCGATTACTTTTGAAATGGGTAAACGGTAAGTTGGTTATTTATAAACTCACTTAATTAGACTAGACAGACAAGCACTAAGCACTAAGCAGGCTTTCAGCTCTTTCTTAAAGCTTAACTTACTTAACTGAACTGAAATCTGAGTGGGACAGTCCCACTACTGGGACATTTATTTATTCTCTATTTTTGTTCTTTTTTAGTCGCGTAGGATTCAAAAAGCCGAAGAAGGGAATAAGCGACTTAAAGAACGCTGGATCTTCAGACGATGATCAAATTGAAAACGATCTTGAAGCATTGTTGGATGACGAAATTGCAAGTTACAATGCACACAAGGAGAATTCTTTGCTCAGCAAAGCAAAAAGAAAGAAAGAATATCATGAAGATTCTGATGATGAGGAACAGGTAAAAACTTTTTACTAAAAAGTACTTTTGTTTTGAATTTTGATAAACAACCAAACAAAATATTCAGAATAATAAATAAATACTCAGATATTTTAAAATGACTAATTTTTATATAGGAAGTTTTCGGGCTAAATGTTTCTGACGTAGATGATGAAGAAGAAGGAGACATTAATCTAATTTCTGATGAGGAAGACAACGATGGAAATGAAAGTGATGAGGATGAAGATGACGATGATGATAATGACGAAGATATTCTTGGGAGTAAGGAAGATGGTGATCGTGTACCAGATAGCCATGCGTGGGGTAGGAAAGCTCGGGCTTACCACAATACCGATTACGTGGATCAGGATTTTGGTGGATTTGATGGAAGCGATGCTGAGTTAGCTGAGCAGGAAGAGGCAGAAGCCAAAGAAATCCAGAAAAGGCTCACAGCCGAATTGGACGAAGATGCCTTTAGTGAATTTATTCCACAGAAAGATACGAAATCTAAAAAATCTAAAAGTAGTGGTAAACAGGAAGTTTTGAAAATCGATTTTGACAATATGACACTTACTGAAAAGAGGAAGTTAATACAGAGAGAATGCCCAGAAGTTGTTCATATGTTAGAAGAATACAAGGGTAAGCTTTAATAATTCATTTTGGAATAAAATAATAACTATTACTTTATTAATTGTAGAAAAACTAAAAACAGCAAAAAAGGTAAAGACTCTCATAAAAGATGAAGAGACGGAGATTATCCGAGAATTTTATCAGACGAAATATCACACAATCTTAAAGTAAGTTTAAGTCAGTTAGTTTGTTTTAATGTTGTCTATTTGGTTCTTAAAGTTCCAACAATTTTTATTTGACTTTTAGTTATTGCATCAACATATCTTTTTACTTGTATCTTCGATCATCAAATCCATCCAGTTGCAAAGGACATCCTGTTGTCAAGCGTGTTGTTCAGTTCCGTCGTCTCTTGGAAGAATTGGAAGGATTTGATCCTACTAAAATCAAATCTGCTATTTCTGCTGGGAAGAAAGTTAAAATGATTCCAGCAGATAAGAAATCATCATTTAAGAAAATCCTATCGCAAGAACAATCTGATGAGAAAATGGAGGATGAAACCACACCTTCAAATGATACTGAAGGAGAAAAACGTGGTATTACATATGAAATGGCTAAAAATAAGGGTCTTACTCCTGTTCGTCAAAAGGCTCAGAGAAATCCACGTGTTAAACATCGACTCAAATATCGTAAGGCAACCATTCGTCGCAAAGGACAGGTAAAAAACTATAACTTCTTTAATAATAATTTTGCTAATATTTTTTTTGTTTTTAAGGTTCGTACACCTAGAACGGAAGTGAAGAAATATGAAGGTGAAATATCAGGTATCAAATCACATTTGACAAAGAGCATAAAACTAAAATAAGTTTTCAAGTACTTTTTTTTTGTAAAATGACGATTATACAACAATAATTTTTTTTTCTTTTATGTTAAAATTAAGTAAGTTACATTTTGATTCCTTGTGGAATTATTTGTTTTTGAAAATTAAAAATCTTTAAAAGAGTTAATTATTATTCATCAAATTAAAAGAGATAAAATTAAAACTTAAAAATCTTTTGTTGATCATGATTGAAAGAAGAATTTGATAATAATTAAATTAATTTGTGATATAATTAATATTAATTATTATAAAATGAAGGAATTTATCTTTCTTTATGATTGTTGTTCTTCTTCTGCTCTTAATTTTAACCTTGCAAAATCCTCAAAAATGAAATCGTCGTCCCTGGAGAAATCCCAAGAAGAGGTAATATTAATATTAGATTTTAAATTAATAAATGATATTCTTACGCATCAAGTTTAATTAGATCTTCTACAGGGACTTCCCCTTCTACTCCACCACCTACTGTATTTGGTGAGGCAGACTTTGGCATTGGTTCTTCTTCTTCTGGTTTTGGATGCATTAGAATAAAAGGTAACTCAGCAGATAAATCACTAAAAATTTAATCAATATTATTAAATTTTAAATTAAGCAGAGATAAGGAAACTTATTATTCTTACCCTCCTAATGGGCCAAGACACAGTTTTACTTTCACTTTGTACTGAACGATGATCCCTAAATTTTCTTTGGCAGCAGGATCAGTTATACTGAAAATTAATTAAAAATATATAAAATATTTATTACAAATTGATTTATTAATTACATTGTAGACGAAGCCAAATTTGTATCCTCATGTTTAAGTTGTCCATCGAGGGCAAGGCCTCTCTTTTCTTTGTTATTTGCAAGTAATGGAGTCAAATAGTAAACTTTGGACAGAGTGAATCCTGGTCCCACTGGACATCCCTCCCTCCAACATTAAATTAAATTAAAGTATGAAATAATTTATAATAATTTAATTATTATAAAAATTATATTAATATTACTTACTCAGTATCTGAATCTGCTACTGTACATTTATACTGTGCAGTTGAGAAGAGGCAAATATCCGCAAATTGTCTAACAGATATTTTTATTCTTTTAACTGTTCTATTTGAATTATTTGCTACGTGGACATTAACAGCAATGGATTCACCATGATGATACAATTCTTTATCAAGTGTTGCTTCCAAATGAAGTTTATTTGGAGACATCATAAATTCCTTTGATACTTCAACAGAAGGCTGCTCTCCTTGTTTACTTGGAGCATACATTATTTTACGTATTGCTAAACGCACGGAATTCCTAAAAAAAATTTATAAAAAATCTTCAGTGAAAAGATGCAATAGTTGCTTTAAAAAACTTTTTCTTGAATTAAGAGACTTCCTTTTGCTTTGCTTTCTTTTAGGATGGTTTTATTATTGAATTTTAACTTTTGAAAGATATAATAAAAAAGAAAAAGTCTTTGAATTTAGTAGAGTAAAGGGTATACTTTTGATATTTAAAATTGAATATTGTTTAAACGTAAAATGGAAGGATATTGAATGTATAGGAGTAAAAGGAAATTGAGTTAAAGCTCTTCGGATAATAATTAATTTTAGGTTGAATTTTCAACTAAAATCTTTAATTGAATTTTACTGTTTCCTACATTTAAAACTTTCAATCACTTTCACTAGAGAGAAGAAATAAATAAGGAATGAATAATGTAACTTTCTCCTAACCTAACCTAAGCCCTTCCAAAATCCAACCACCATAAAATAAACTTTATAAAAGTATTATAACTTTGTTTCGTATAATTAAAAACAAGATTAATTCAATCAATTAGTTTAAAGTCTAAACAAAATTTAAAAGAAAAAAATAAAATCCATCTTCTAAACTTAAAAAACTACAAAAACGAAATGGGAAACTTTCTCCGGATTATTAGCGTAAGCTACTTTATGTGATCCGACCAGTCCTCTCATTAACCGTTTAACATTTTGGGGATGTGTTTTCATATAAAGGAAGGACGGGTCAAATGTCAAGACTAGCGATTTTCATTTCGTTACTCACAAGACATTGATGCCAAAACAGCATTAAGGACAATAGACAAACGGATAATGGTTGCTTTCGCTACTTTATTACTCCTCTGGTTTGGCAGGGTTTATTTTTATTAATCCAGAGCTTAAAAACCATGACGGTTGTTTTATGTAAGGTTGGATTAGAATTCATTTTCCCAAAAATATTTTTCAAATAGAATTTACCCTTTAATTTCTCAATTTAAAATAATTATTTTTTTTAACAAAGATTGATAAATTGGAATTACCTTTTATGTGGTTTATCATCAGCATTATCTCCAACATAAGCTTTCATTTCATAATCAACTCCACAGGGTTTCCCAGTATCACCAGGGGCTGGTTGTAGAGTAACAGATGCTGGACAGTGTGGAGGTAATTCAAAGAAAAAAGGAAATGCGTTTGAGCCCAATTTCTTAAGAAGTCGTTCCTAAAATAGAGAAAACAATATAGAGATTTTATGATTCTCACGTTAACTTTCATTCACACTCAAAATAAGAAGTGAAAGTGTCACTTTTAATAATTTATTCTTCTTCACTGTGACTGTCACTTTCACTAAAAAGAAAAAAACCTTTCACTTTAATTTCCCTTTTGGCTTTTTTACTCTTATCTTTTTCATCTACAAAATTTACTTTTTCATAACAATCAAAATTAATAAATTAATTCACATTATTATATTTTAACAAATAAATAATGTCTTATTTTGAAAGAACATTTTGAAAAATTCTTTTTAAAACTTAAAATAGAAAGGAATGAAAGAGAGGTCTCTTAAATATTATTTTTTATTAAAGTATACCCTCAAGACACTTTCCGCATGTCGTGAAAATAGAAATCTCACGTCCTACTTTCCCTCAATATTAAGCTTTTTCCTTTTATATTCTTAAAAGTTATGCCGAGAATTATTTTAATTTGACTTGAAACTGACTTACTTGTAGTCTAGTGAGGGATTTAGCGAGTGATGCTTCAGGAACGGGAAAAATTTGTTCTGATGCGAGGTAAAGATCCTTACGAAATGTTAATCCAAGTACATCTAAAATTATTACAAAAATAAAATAAATAAATTATTAACCAGATAAATAAATAATTATAAGCAATTACCCAAATCTTCTCTTCCATAACGAAATGCCGCAAGTACATGACCATATACTTTACGATCTTTAACATATTCTGGATCTATTAGCACCACACCATCTAAACAAATAAAGTATTAAATTTGTACTGGTGTGACGGAACCTCAGATCAAAATCAGTAATCATCCTCATCATAAGACGAAACACATTCTCTTTGAAGTTATTATTTTTAACACGTATTTTTTTATTATAGTTATATTTTCTAGTTTTAGTATTGGAGTGAACATTGCTCTTAATAAAGTAAATTAATTTAAAAAGAATACCTTTCAGAATATCATTTTCTAAACAGAGTAAGTAAAATAAAATAACAATATGATTAAAATGAGAAGGGAAGATGGAGAAAGAAATGGTCTGAGGCTAATTAATTCAACAAGAGAAATAATTTCATAAGAAGGAAAGGAGATAAATGTTTAGTTATGTAATTAACACAAATAAATTTATCATTGAATTGAATTCCTATTACTTTTTCTAATACATTACATAATTATAACAAAAAGAAGCAACAATAGTGAGATTTAATCAGATAAAAAAATGAAGAAAGAAGGAAGTGAGTGAAAGTAATGCAGAAAAAGAGTTAAGTTTTTTCTCTTTTTATTTTCCTTCTTTTTTCTTGGATGCGATACAGAATAAGAATACAAAAAAGGAAGGAGAAAGAAGAAAATGAAAAAGGGGAAAAGGGTTAATATCACAAAATCCTTTTCTTCCTTCCAGGGATCCATCATCATCATCATGTAACCCAATATTACACACAAACAAAAGAAAGAACTTTGGAATTATTAAATGAAGAAAAATAATCCCTATAAAAAATAAGGGACATATTTGATATTTTTTCATATTATTCAAGTAACTAAAATTTCACTATTTTTTATTTTTTAGTAAAAAATATAATTTCCGGTATTTGTTTGGTATCTATCATCTTCAATCACTCAATTCTGACAGGAATAACGTAAACAAAGAATATCCTCTCCTCTTAAAAACTAAGAAACAGAAGTTGTTTTAAAAAGAATATTCCTGTGTATAGCTCAGATATGATAAAAATATGTGAAAGAAGATGAACATATCTTTATCTTTTCTTCCTAATAAACGTCTTAACTCTACTAGAGAAAACAAAAGAATTTTCTCCAAGTTGGAGTCAAATCCAGACTTTTCTTTTCTTACATAGGAAGAATAATAAAAAAAAATGAAGATGTATCCTCTCCCTACCCGTCGTGCTAAAGTGTGCCTTCTGCTGGTGCTATTTCACTTGGAAATTGAAAACTATACAAACAATAAAATGAAGTTGTCTTTTTATGCTTCCATCCATTCAACCTCAAATGCAAATTGATCTCATTCTCATTGAGATCAAAGGAATTTATTCCCTTCATCTATTAATGAGAAATGAACTCAATGTTGACTAAACTCACGCTTAACACATTCAAAATTTAATATTGTTATTCTTTTCATAACTTTTTTTTATCGATTTTTGATGAGAAGGATTTACTTTGAAAAATATGTGGTTTAATTCTTTTCGTATAAATTGAGTGATGATTTCTTACCAATTGGATCCACATGAGTGAGATGATCCACGAAATCTCTTTTACCAAGGTACACGGTGATCTGAAATAAAATAAAAATCCCATCATAAAATTCTAAATAAGGATTTTATCTTTGGAAATGAATAAATAAGAAAGAAGGAGATTGAACTGTCGTTCCATTTATTTGGACGGAGGAAGGTTAATTTAAAATTCATTCTATTCTTCTGTATTGATCTAAAGATTTAATGTTACATTATAAATAAAAAACAAATTCCATTTGGATTCAATCCAAAATTCATAAATTAAATTTAACGTCATTCCAACAAGAAAGGACAACATTCGTAAAAAAAAATTGCGAGTGAAAGTATAAAAATATAAATCGATTTTGTGTAAAACCGAAATTTTTAAGTAAGAAGTTGTGTAATGGATTTTTTAAAAAGTGTGATTGAATTGTGCACTAAAAAGGGAATAAATTAAAAATTCAATCTCACACTTTCATTTATAAATTACTCAAATAAAACCAAAGAAGCTTTAAAAATGTTACACTTTCTCTGAAGAATGAAATTTGAATGTTTAATTTGAATTTTAAATTTTAACATCCCTTATCCTTGAATAATTAAAGGAGAAAATAGAAAAGTGAAAGTAGTCTCTTTCTCCTTTGATTAAAAAAGAAAGGTTGTAAAAATTAAAAAGTCATAAAAGTGAAAGGTGAATAGGAAGAGAAAGAGAAATATCAAAGGAGAACTTTTTAATTAATGTCAATTTATGATGTTTCTTAGACTCATTCTTTATCATTCACTATTTTATTTTACTCATTCAAATCAAAAAATATAAAAATATTTTCAAAACTTTTATAAAAATTTCAATTATTTTAATTGGAATTTTTAAATTAATTTATTCTCTTCTTGATGAAGAAGAAAATGCAGAAATTGGTCCAAAATACTTTCCAAATGCCAAAAATAAATCCTTATTATTTATAAGTAATTTAATATAAGAAAAAAATTTCTTAACTTTAACGTTTAAATGAAAGTAAAGCAATAATTTCTTTCACTTAATTTTAATTACGAAAAAAAACTTTTTAATTTAGTTAAAGTAAAACTAAAGTGGAGAAAGTTTCAAAGAAAAAAAAACAGAGAAAGAAAGAGTAGAGTATGTGATTTTTCGTCTTCTGGATAACTTTAAATTATTAATCAAAAAAGAAGAATCTCAAATAAAATGAAGAAAGTGAAAGTTTAGGATGCAATAAAAGAAGAATATTTTGAGAGTTGAATGGGTATATTATTATTGTTGATTGGCTCTTTGAATAAAATGTAAGAAAAAGTTTATAAAAGAAGGATAATGAACTCTTTTGTTATTTGAAAAGTTTAAAATGAAAGTTTAATTTGTTGGTGAAATGAATTATAAATTAAATAAATTTTAATTACCTTTCCATTTGGTGAGCTCTTTTTAAATACTCTCGTCCCTTGTCTCTTACTATTGTTATCTTCCATTTTAAAAAATGAATTTCACTATACAGAAGAAATGGAAGAATAAGACTGGAATAGTTTAATTCATTCACTTTTTATTTAAAATTTGTAGAGTGAAATGATGATGTTGACTGTTGAAATCCTAAGTTCACTCTGGTTTACTCCAAAAGAGAAATTCCCGGAAGGAATAAGAGAAAAGGAAAAAATCGATGGATGGTTGGTTGGTGGCTGACAAAATAAAAATTCAGTAGATACGTAACTCCTTTCTCCTATCTTTATACAGTATCTTGTATCTTCTAAAGTAATATTCACTCCTCCGGAGGCAAGGCAGTAATATTCAATCTAAAAAATAAATATAAAATATTCAGGTATGTAAACGTAATCATAATATCAGTCAACATCATTAAACATCATCAAAAATCATAACTGCGCAATCTTGTTAAAAAATATATTACGTTGTGTAATCTAGGAAAATGAATCCCAATTCTATGAATCTCTCTAAGATTAATCATAAAGTGACAAAGCGTGACAATGCATAAGAGAGGAAAAAAGTGAAAGCAATGGAATCAAATCCAAAGAATCAAACAATAGACTGACACTATCATCCCTCTTCAATATTCCATTTACTCCAAATTGAATCTATGTCATGTCCAATACAAATAACCCAAACTACTACCTGCTTCATATGCTAATTCATACTTTCACTTTCACCACCACTTTACTTCACGTAAAAACATATTTTTCTAACTACTCAAAAACACGCCTGCCTAGACCACATAATTCATGAAGGAAGTTGAGAAAGAAATTACTCCAAAAGCACATTTATCTCCTAGAAAATCTCCACTTCTCCTCGCTTTTACTTTTGAATAATTTTAGCACAAGAGAAAATACTTTCACTAGAAAGTTATAGTATTTTCTTTTCGGTTTTTCTGTGAGGTTTATTTTATTTTTGAAGAATAAAATTTAAGGTGTATTGTGGGGGGTGTGTGTGTTTTGGTGCTTGAAATCTCTTGTTAATTTCCTTCTTTAATTATCTTCTCCTGGAAACAGGGAGTCTGTCCTTTACGTTTCATCAACTTTCATCATCATCATCAAACTACCATCAAAATCTACTTTTCATCATTCTACCTCATTATTACGGAAACATAGATTCCAATTTTCTCGAAGGAAGGATGAGTATGACAGGTATTCAATCCAATGATTCTCCAAAAACTAACTTAAACGTTTTCAATTCTATCGATTTCCAATATATTATTCTTTGATTTTCTAGTGTGTAAACTCAATTTATTCCTCATGAAAGAAAACTATAATCCAATGGCAATAAAAGGACATTGATCCTATTTTGTTGACAAGGATGCGACAGGTAAGTAATTGGATAGTGGATGAATTTTACTAAGCCTTTTAGGAATCTTAAATTCACACAGTTATTATTAATTTTTCTAAAAATACACAGCAAGGATCCGATTCTTTTATCCTTATTTTAACAAGAAGGAAGTTTTCACACTATTTGAACATGAAGACATAAAAGTCAAAGTCACATCTAACCAATTTAGTAACTTTTTGATCTTGCCTTTGTTCTTAATGATCTTGAGAGGAAACAAGGAATAAAAACTAAAGTTTGTAAGTACTTGTTACTTTCCTAACTGATGATAAGATAGAAGAATAAATATTTTTTTTTGTGTTTTGTTGAAAGGTTCCAGTAGTGGATTCTTGCCATGGGCAAGTAGTGAATGTATGCTGCTGGTTGGTTGTTGATGTTGAATGATGGAAGATTTGTGATTTTGTAACTTTTCCTCGAATGTAAAAATCTCCTTGAACTAGTATAAGGATCTGAACAAATGTTTACAAGTCATCATCATCCCTTAGCTAAGCAAACACGAAGGAATCGATTCCCTAAACATGTTACAAACCAACCACAAACTAAACTAAAGAAAGAAGAAGAAGAAGTGAGAGAGAGACGCCATGTTTTCTCTTGAGTTGAAACTTAAAGATGGGATCGGAATACCCACTCAACGGAAATTGAATTAATGGTTCCACTTTGTCTTGGTCCATTTCCACTTTCCAGTAAAAGCTCAATTCAATGTTTTACGTTTTGGTAGAAATTAGTCGTTAAGTAGGATATGACGACTTTAGGAAGAAGAGGATTTGATGAATGAAGAGGGATAAAAGTTGTCAAGCTTTACAGTTTTTATTACTATCCATAAATTCCAAAAGGATGGGGACTTTTTCAAACAAAGTTCAGAGATCATTGTCTTTCCTCACACGATGGGATGATAAGGAACCACAGGATGGATGACATGATACCATTATTATGTTGAAAACATAAAAGTAATAATAATATAATAATCATCAAATCAAATAAGTGACCTATACTTCCTTAGTCCATTCCAGTCCAATAATTAACGTCACGAGGAAAAACTTAGATTTTTGGTTTACCACACAAAAAATAAAGAAAGGGAAAAGTGGATGAAATATTTAATTAAAATCCTTAATAAATTGATTTTCTTCCTCTAATAATAATATAACTAAACCCACTCTATAATCTAATATTATGTTTTTAAGCTGAAACAGCCAAAAACATTCCTCATAAAATAATTCAACGTCAACATAAATCCTTTTAAGTTTTTTCATTTAAGAGAACAACAAAGAAATTCTTATGAAACTGTCCCTTTAATCCATAATCTAAGGATTACCATGATTAATTTTACTATGATATTCGTCTCAATTATTCCAACACAAATTCCTAACCTTAGTCCTTACTCCTCCACTAGTACTAAACAAACACATCCACAGGAAAAAGCATAAAACTTGTGCTTTATAAGTAGCTAATATTTTCCTTTGCTTTAACTTTAAGCGGCGTCAATTTTCAACTTCAAAAAATGAGAGTTAAGGGTTTCCTCTATGGCTCTCTCCCCCTCCCCACCACTCGATTTTCTCTCATTCACTCACATGTAAAAAGCAAT
>JAQGCN010000813.1:0-14575 GCA_034699725.1 Friesea truncata | reverse complement strand
CCCACTGGACCTCTTGGACCGGGTCCACCCTGATTTCCTAAAGTTTATTTAATAAACCGTACAACAGTATTATGCAAACCGACGAAGTGTAATGCTTAATCGCCTCCACTACTTTCACTAGTGAAATAGTGAAAGTAGTAGTAAAAAAAATAGAACTATTTTTGCTTGGGCTCTTATGAGAAGTCTCTTAACAACTGCTCCGATTTAGCTCATTTTCGAACCTGACCTCAGTTATGACGTGAAATGCTTACCTACCAATTTTCATTGACATCCGGTAACTCGTTCTCGAGTTATCATGTAGACGGACGGACTTTTAAATCGAATATACCGACTTCGTCGGTTATTAATGTTCTTCTGAAAATATTCATACCATATTTTCATGTATTCGATACGGAATACTATTATGAGCAATTCGTATTATTACAAAAACATTAAAATTTCTGGGATTGTGGCAAAATAAAAACTTTACAAAAGAATTCTAAGAAAGCATCGCTGGTTAGAAAGCTAGATAACAATCTTCTGAAAATATTCATGCCATATTTTCATGTAACCGATTCAGACTACTACACGAGCAATTCGGTTTATTACAAAAATATCAAAATTTTTACCCTTTGACAGGGTGTGTGACACAATGAAAACTTTACAAAAGAATTTTAAGAAATTATCTCGCGTTAGAAAGTTAGATAATGCTCTTTTGAAGATATACGTGTCCTACTTTTATATTTCTTATATTGAAATTGAATATAAAGTGTTCACTTCCATTTTATATAAATAAAAAAACTTCGAAATTTCGACCTTTGACTGGAATTGTGGCAAAATAAAAACTTTAAAAAGGGATTTTAGAAAATTCTGTCTTGATAGTAGGTAAGAGGATACTCTTCTAAGAATATTCATATAATATTTCCATGTATACGATAAGAAATATAAAAGTTGCAATTCATTATATACCAAAAACATCCAAATTTCAACTCTCTGACTGGGACTGTAACAAAATAAAAACTTTCTAAAACGATTTTTGAAAATCCTGTCTTGATAGCAAGTGAGATAATACTCTTATGAAATTATTCATATCATATTTACGGTATATTCATATCATATCGGACAGAAAATATAAAATATGAAGCTCATTATATATCAAAAACCTCAAAATTTCGACCCTTTGACTGGTACTGTGACAAAATAAAAACTTTAAAAAAGAATTTTAAGAAATTATCGCTGGTCAGAAAGTTAGATAACAATCTTCTGAAAATATTTATAAAATATTTTAATGCATCCGATACGGAATACTACACAAGCAATTCGTATTATCACAAAACATCGAAATTTCGACCTTTTGAATGGGTTTGTGACAATATAAAATCTTTACAAACAAATTTTAAGAAAATATCTCAAGTTAGAACGTTAGATAATACTCGCATGAAAATATTCATATCATATTTTCATGTTGCTGTTACGGAATTCTATAAGATCTATTCGTTTTATTTCAAAAATATCAAAATTTCGAGTCTTTGAATGGGTTTGTGACAAAAATAAAAACTTTACAAAAGGATTATTGGAAATTCTGTCCAGATAGCAAGGAAGAGGTCGACTTCTTCTTGGGGGAACCCAAGGTCATTGCCGAAAAATAATTTAATGGAAAGTGAATGAAGTGAAAATATTACATAAATATTTTAAAGAAGAGACTTCACTTGCTATCAGGACAGAATTTTCGAAAATATAAGGATGAGTCTTAGATGCACACTTTGCAATATACCAAGTCAAGCCTCATACCTTATATTTTAAAAGACTTTTTTCTGAATAATTTGATACCAAAATTATAACCTCTTCTAAAAATATTCATTGATAACAATCTGAAAATATTTATAAAATATTTTCATGCAATTCCTATTATTACAAAAACATCGAAATTTCGACCCTTTGAATGGGCTTGTGACAAAATAAAATCTTTACAAACGAATTTTAAGAAAATATCACATGTTAGAACTTTAGGTAATACTCTTATGAAAATATTCATATCATATTTTCATGTTCCTGTCAGGGAATACTACGAGATATATTCGTGTTACTACAAAAATATTAAAATTTCTTTCCTTTAACTGGACTTGTGACAAAATAAAAAATTTACAAAAGAATTTTAAGGAAGTATCGCTGGTTAGAACGTTGTATAATACTCTTCTGCAAATATTCATACCATATTTTCATATATCCGATACGGAATACTATATGAGCAATTTTTTTTTATTGCAAAAATATCAAAATTTCGACCTTTTGACTGGGTTTGTGACAAAATAAAAACTTTACAAAAGAATTTTAGGGAAGTATCGCTGGTTAGAACGTTAGATAATACTCTTCTGAAAGTATTCATACCATATTTTCATATATCCGATACGGAATACTATATGAGCAATTTTGTTTTATTGCGAAAATATCAAAATTTCGACCTTTTGACTGGGTTTGTGACAAAATAAAAACTTTACAAAAGAATTTTAAGGAAGTAACGCTGGTTAGAACGTTAGATAATACTCTTCTGCAAATATTCATACCATATTTCCATATATCCGATACGGAATACTATATGAGCAATTTTGTTTTATTGCAAAAATTGCAAAATTTCGACCCTTTGAATGGACTTGTGACAAAATAAAAAGTTTACAAAAGAATTTTAAGAAATTATTACATGTTAGAAATTTAGATAATACTCTTATGAAAATATTCATATAATATTTTAGTAGCGAAATAGTGAAAAATAAGCTATTTTGCTTAGGACCTTATGGGAAGTCCCAATTTAGCTCATTTTTGAGCCTTGACCTCAGTTATTACCTCAAATGCTTACGTACCAACATCCGGTAACTCGTTCTCGAGTTATCGTGTTGACGGACGGACGGACGGACTTTTAAGTCGCATATACCGACTTCGTCGGTTAATAATGGGTCTAAGTTAGATTCGTCAAAGTAATCACCCTTTACTAACTAACCTGATTTTCCTTCTTCGCCTTTCGGTCCAGGTGGACCTCTATCGCCCTAAAACAGATAATAATGAAAATAATAATGAAACAATCACAAAGTTTTTATAACAAGTTTTTTACATGAACTCCATCTTTGCCAATAGAGCCGGGGGTTCCTACAAAATAGATACATCATTTCGGGAATTCAAACTTTCATTCTGGTTAATATACAAACCTGGATTTCCACTTTCGCCTTTTGGACCTTGGGGTCCTTCAGGACCCAATGAACCTGGTGGACCTTCGCCTCCTTTGCTTCCTAAAATATAAAACAGTTTTACAAGACAATATAATTGGAAGTAAAGTAACTCCTATATTTATTTACCGGGAGGTCCTGCTTCTCCAGATGGACCAGCAGGGCCAACTGGTCCCTTTGGACCTTTATCTCCTCCCTCTCCCTGATTTAAAAGTCAGCCACATTAACACAAATTTATAATAAATGATACAGATGCAAAGGACAAAACTTGCCTTTATTCCAGATGGACCCGGCAATCTGAAAATGGAGAATCAGTAAATGTTAGCTATAGTATACTCTATACTATAAATAAAAATGGCGGCCGGCCTTGAACGGGTAAGCTCAAGGACCCGACCGACAACGAAAAGGATCTCCCCAATCGAGAGGTCGACTTCGGGTGAACTTAAGGTCATTCCCGAAAAATATTTTAAAGGAGTGAAAGTGATGGAAGTAAAAGTGAAATTAGAATATAATAATATTTGCTAATAATATAATATAATGAATGTCAATAAAACTTGTATTTCTCGAAAACAGCAAGTAGTCTATTTATGGTGTCAAATAATTGAGAAAAGAATGCTTAAAACTATAAGATAAATCACTTAACTCTGCACAACGGAAGAGCTTATATCTAATACTCATCCTTATATTTTGAAAATATAATGGATATCAATACTTAAAACTAATATTTCTCAAAAATTACACTGGGGATTTTTATAATTATGGTGTCCAATAATTCAGAAAAGAATGCTTAAAACTATATGATAAATCACTTAACTCTGCACACCGAAAGAGTTTATATCCAAAAGTTATCCTTATATTTTTGAAAATATAATGGATGCCAATGCTAAAACAAATATTCCTGGAAAACGACTCTGGGGTTATCTATATATTTGGTGTCAAATAATTCAGTAAAGAATGCTTAAAAATATAAGATACGTCACTGGACTCTGCATACCGAAAAACTTTTTATCTAAAACTCATCCTTATTCTCGATAATATAATGGATGTCAATACTAAAACTCATGTTTCTCGAAAACGGCATGTAGGATTTTTATAATTTTGGTCTCAAATTATTCAGAAAAAAGTACTTTAAAATATAAGATGTAAGACTTGACTTGGTATATTGAAAAAGTTAAAATAAGCATCTAAGACTCATCCTTATATTTTCCAAAATATAATGAATGTCTATACTAAAACTAATATTTCTCGTAAACGACACTGGGAATATTTATAGATTTGGTATCAAATTATTCAGAAAAAAGTACTTTAAAAGTATAAGATATGTCACTTGACTGCGAACCCCGTAACTGTTTGCATCTACTTATCCTTATATTTTGGAAAATATAATGGATATCAATATTAAAGCTAATATTTCTCGAAAACCACACTGGGGATATTTATAATTTTAGTATCAAACTATTCAGAATAAAGTACTTAAATATATAAGAAATGTCACTGGACTCTGCACACCGGAAGAGTTTATATCTATGACTCATCCTTATATTTTTTAAAATATAATGGATATCAATATTAAAACTAATATTTCTCGAGAACGGCCTGTAGGATATTTATAATTTTGGTGTTAAATTATTAAGAAAGAACTGCTTTAAAATAAAAGATATGTGAGTAAACTTGGTATATTGAAAAAGTTTGTATCTAATACGCATCCCTATATTTTGGAAAATGCAATGGATATCAATACTAAAACTAATATTTATCGAGAATGGTCTGTAGGATATTTATGATTTTGGTATCAAATTATTCAGAAAAAAGTCTTTTAAAATATAAGGTATGAGGCTTGACTTGGTATATTGCAAAGTGTGCATCTAAGACTCATCCTTATATTTTCGAAAATTCTGTCCTGATAGCAAGTGAAGTCTCTTCTAAAATATTTATGTAATATTTTCACTTCATTTACTTTCCATTAAATTATTTTTCGGCAATGACCTTGGGTTCACCCAAGAAGAAGTCGGCCTCTAGGTTAGGGAGACCTTTTGTCGTTGTCGGTCGGTTCCTTGGATTTACAAGTCTCAAGGCCGGCCGCCATTTTTATTTATAATAATATAGCGTAGAGTATACTATAGCTAATGTTTTGTTTTAGAATTAAAATATACTTACCCTTGGAGCCCTCGTGGGCCAGGTGGACCCATAACCCCTGCTGGACCTTTTTCACCTTTGGCTCCACGCAAGCCTTAAATTAATTAATAATATAAACTCATGGAAATATTCACCATAGGAAAAATACCCAAGGCTCCAGGAGGCCCTTTGTCTCCAAGTTCGCCTCCAGCTCCTGGCTCTCCTCTTGGCCCTTGTGATCCTGGAGGGCCCAACGGACCCTTAATATAAAAAGAATAAAAATTGTGAAAACTTTAAACTGTAAACTTACAGCCTCTCCTTTTCCCCCTTTATAACCTTTCTCTCCCGGTGGCCCTAAAGTAAAGTAAATAGACATTATTCTACAAACGGAACGGAAACAATTGCTTTACCAGCCTCTCCCTTATCTCCGTCTTCACCAGGTGGACCAATGGGACCTCTCGGGCCTGGATTTCCACGAGCACCTACTGGTCCGAAGCCACCTGCAACCCCAGCTACTCCAGTCTCTCCTCTTTCACCTAAGAAGGTTTAAAGTGAAAATCAGATTGAAGTATTGATTAAAAAGTAAGATGTTACCTTTTGCTCCAGATGGTCCAGGAGGACCTGAAGATTATGTTAAAAATTATTAGAATTTTGTAATTAATTACCGAAGCAGGCCAAAATCTCGACACAATAATCTCGACACAATAATCTCGACAACAATAATCTCGACAGTGTAATAATCTCGACACCAATAATCTTGACAATAAAAATCTCGACAATGTAATAATATCGACACCAATAATCTCGACACCAATAATACTTGTCTACTTGATAATTCTTCTTAATTTTTTTTAATTATATTAGTCTACTTTTATGAATTAATTATTTTATTTTGTTTTTATTCTGAAAGTTAGAGTTAAAAAAGTAAACACGATTCCACCGCAAGGCCCACTTAAATTTAACAGAAGTTCTAACCACCACCGGCACTGTTCGAAGTAAATTGTCAGTAATAGAAAAGAAGCGGAAATTTGTCATTGACAACTCTCAAGCATGAAAAAAATTTCCGCGTCCTTTTCTCCAAAAAGTTATGAACATGAAACACATAACGCTAAGGAGAATAGTTTTGAAGAAAAGACGTGGAATTCTTAGTTTGACCGCACCTCCTACCAAGTACCAACCAAGTTTGGTTAGCATATTTTTGTAATTTAAAAAAATTGTCGAGATTATCGTTGTCGATATTTTTATTGTCGAGATTATTACACTGTCGAGATTATTGGTGTCGAGATTATTACATTGTCGAGATTATTACATTGTCGAGATTATTGTTGTCGAGATTATTGTGTCGAGATTTTGGCATGGACTCTTAATTACTAATTAATTCGATATTTTAATGTTTAAATACCTGGGAGTCCCATTCTCCCTTCAGAGCCAGGAGGCCCTTCTTTTCCTGATTCTCCTTGTTGCCCTTTATCTCCAACGGCACCCATTAGCCCCGGTGGACCTGCTTCTCCTTTCATACCAGGAATTCCCTAATATTAAAATAAACTTATAATTTTTTAACTTTATCTCAAATAGGGGGCATGACCCCGATCGGGGCGTTTGGAAGGTCTGATCGGGGACAAAGAAGGTCCGATCGGGGAAACGGTGGTCCCAGTCGGGGCCAGTTGACAGTTTATGCGCTTTTCAGGTCTGAAAATTGAACGCTCGTGACTTTTGTTCGTTGGTTCCTCACTGAAAATAGAACGTCATATCCCTAATTTCAAGAGATTTCTATTCCTAATTTCTATTTTTTTATTCTTCGATTTTGTTTCATTTGTTGCTTCAAAACTACTTAAAATAATTTTTTGCATCAAAACGATAACACTATTTTACGAATTTTATTTTCGTCATGGGGGGTGGGGTGTCAATACAGTAGTATTGCCCCCCCCCCATTCTTAACTTTTTCAGCCTACAAAAAAATTCTTGAAATAGTGTTATCGCTTAAATTTTGATGCAGAAAATTATTGTTGTTCAACAACGATTGTTGTTGACGGGTTGTTCTGAAGCAAAAAATAAAAGAAAATAGAAAAACACAATTTTTTCGATTTTTTGAAGTTCATCAAAAAACCATACATAAAATATTCTTGAAATTTGGCATATATATCTTCTGATTTTAGTCAGGAACCAACGAAAAATTTCAAAAGTCACGAGCGTTCAATTTTCAGACCTGAAAAGTGCATAAACTGTCAAATGGCCCCGATCGTTTCCCCAATCGGACCTTCCATGGCCCCGGTCAGACCATCCAAGGCCCCGAACGGGGACACTCTGATCGGGGAAACGAAAGGTCCGATTGGGGTCATGCCCCCTAGCTGTATCTCGGTTTTCAGTGACTAAGACGTACAGGAATTCCTGCATTCCCTCGTTCACCAGGAAATCCAGATAAACCTAAAAGAAACGATGTTAATCATCCAAAATTAAAGAAAGATTTAGCCTTACCTGGAGGTCCAACAGCACCAGGCTTGCCGATTGGTCCAGCTGAACCAGATGGTCCCTCTTTTCCTCGCTCCCCGTGTCTTCCTCCCTCTCCAGGGAGTCCAGGACTTCCTAAGAAATTAATCATATGTCTATAACGAGTTTTGTACATTCATTAAAATAACTTAGATTTACCAGGCTCCCCGGCGATACCAATTGGACCTAGATATTAATATAATGAATTTAACCATTTTATATTGAATCAGACTCACCAATAAACTGGTCTTAAGGAAACAGGTGTAAAAAAGTAGCCAAAGAAACTTTCAACCCGTCTGTCTGTCAACAAGATTACAGACCACTAAACTGAAACTGTATTCCGACCAGTGGTCTCATATGCTTTTATAAGGCTACTCTTAACAAATGTTGTATAGGTAATTCTCGAGGTCTACGAGAGAATCAAAGTTTGACATTGACCTATGACCTTAACGAGACCCCATAGAAAAAATGGTAAAACTTGTTCAGAATTCAATTCTAAACAACTTTTGTATAGGACATTTTTAAAGTCATGAGGAAATCTAAGGTTGACATTGACCTATGACCTCAAGGAGTCACCACAGAAAAAATGGTAAAGTAAAAAGTTGTTCAGAATTCATTTATAAACCACTTTTGTCATTTTTTGGTGTTTCTGGGGAAATTCAAAGTTGACCTTGACCTGACCTTGAAAAGCCGCCACAGAAAAAAATGAGAGAAAAAAAGTTTATCAAAATTTAATTCTAAACAACTTTTGTAGAATTCATTTTTGAGACGATGAATTTCATTTAGATTAAAAAAAGTTTTTTCCCATGCTCTTTATGGTAAACTTTTGATCTCTGGTTGACCCAGAACGAAAGGTCATGGGAAGCTGGAAATCACTAGCGTAGTTACTCATGTCATGACCTTTCTTTTCACTGAAAAAGATTCTCAAAATGTTATCACGTTTTTGAGTTACTGTGTCCCACCCAAGACATACGGACAGACAGGGAGGATCACATAAAGTAGCTTTCGCTACTTAATAAATTCAATGCGTACCTGGCTCTCCCATTGGACCAACCGGTCCTACAACTCCAGGTGAGCCAATTGGTCCTGATTGTCCTGGTGCACCCTGCATAAATTGAAATTGTTCAATAAAGACTTAGTTAAGCTTAAATTATAACGATTTGTTACTTACAGGGGGTCCTCTTTCTCCAGGGGGTCCTGTGACGCCGTCTTTTCCACCTGGCCCCTGTACACCAGCTGCCCCTGGAAAACCTCGAGGACCTTCGTTTCCTTGTGGTCCACGCTCTCCAATGCCACCAGCGCTACCGGGTTGTCCGGTGTCCCCTAAACAACCATTTTAATTCAGTATTTTAAAAAACGTAAAATTAAAAACCTTTAGGTCCAGCTCTTCCGTCTCTTCCTCGTTTTCCTCTTGGCCCACGAAACCCTGGAGGACCGAGCTCGCCTCGTTCACCAGCTAGACCAGTTGTGCCCTGACAATTGAAGAAAGTTATATGACAATTTGAGCATAAACCATATATCAGTTAGAGGGCAAGACCACGATCCTAACAACCCAACAACGTTTCCCCGATCGGGGCCTTGGATGGTCTGATCGGGGCCATGCTCCCTAACTGTCTGTATATCTTCTCACCCTTTCTCCTTTCTCCCCTGGATTCCCAGGTCGGCCTTCGGAGCCTAGTTTAATTAATGTTAAGAACATAATTAAACAGAAATCTTACGCATATGAATGCAGTAAATCAGTATTTAACTTACCCTTGTCACCCTTTTCCCCCGGTGGTCCAGGGTACCTGATATAAAGATTAGCATAAGTTAAGTTAACAATATGCTTATATTTCGGAAAATGTAATGGATATTAATATTAAAACTAATATTTCTCAAGAACGGCCTGTAGGATATTTATAATTTTGGTATTAAATTATTCATAAAGAAGTACTTTAAAATATAAGATATGTGACTTGACTTGGTATATTGAAGTATATTGAAAGTGTGTGCATCAAAGACACATCCTTATATTTTGGAAAATGTTATGGATGTCAATACTTCAAACTAATATTTCTCGAAAACAACACTGTGGATTTTTATAATTTTTGTGTCAAAAGATTCAGAAGATAATGCTTTAAAATATTAGAAATGTTACTGGAGTCTGCACATCGGAAGAGTTTGTATCTAATACTCATCCTTATATTTTGGAAAATATAATGGATGTCAATATTAGAACTAATATTTCTCGAAAACGGCACTGTCAATTTTTATAATTCTGGTGTCACTGGGAATATTTATCATTTTGCTATCAAATAATTCGGAAAAAAAAGTACTTAAAATGTAAGAAATGTCACTGGACTCTGCACACCGGAGCAGTTTGTATCTAGTCCTAATCCTTATATTTTGGAAAATGTAATGGCATGGATGACAATACGTAAGAAATTCTAAGAACAAAGCTCACCCAGGAAATCCAGGGACGCCTAAAATCCAAAAATATAATTTGAGATTCCATATTTCTTTTCGAATGCATAGGTGTTATTTTTTTACTTACCGATCTTGCCTTTCTCTCCGGTCAAGCCTGGTGGTCCAGTTTCACCCCTTGGTCCTTCATTCCCTTTGGGCCCTTCAGGTCCCTACATTTAACTCATTTTCAATTAAACTGACAATATTTAGTATGAAAAATATTATAAAGTTTCTTTTCTTTACTTCTAACCCAGCAACTCCTTGAGGTCCAATGTCACCGCGTTCCCCTTTTGGCCCAATGTCACCTTTTTCACCGTCAGGTCCCCGATCACCTTTGTCTCCCTTGTCTCCACTTGCTCCACGTTTTCCTTCATCCCCTTTAACACCTCGTGGACCAGGAAAGCCTACAGGACCCTAAAATAATAAACCATACAACAGTTATTATGCAAACTGACGAAGCTTGTGTATAGCTACTGATGTTTAATTGTTTAATCGTCAGTACTACTTTCACTAAAAAAAATTGTCTTTACTACTTTCACTAGTAAAATAGTCATTACTATTCTCAGTTGTGAAAGTAGTAGTGAAAAATTGAACTTTTTTGCTTGGGTCTGGTCTGGCTGGACCCTTATGGGAAGTCCTTAACGACAGCTCCGATTTTGCTCATTTTTGAACTTGAACTCAGTTATGACCTTAAATGCTTAAGTACGAAGTTTCATTGACATCCGGTAACTCGTTCTCGAGTTATCGTATTTACAGACAGACGGACTTTTAAATCATAATACCGACTTCGTTTCAATTAAAATAACATATAATCATTTTAAAAAATAAATTAAAGTAAAATATATTTAAAGTTATAGTACAAAATTATTTATTTAAACATAGCCATTTCGATGGTAAATCATAGGGAGATGACAATCTTTCTAAATCGTAAGGTATATGCCATATTCCAGTTTCAGAATTCTTCTGAGAAACTGGCAGAATAGGAACAAAAGGTAAAAGTCGAAGAATAGGTCCTCTATTTTCTATAGTAAGTTGCTGCGATAATCGCCATCTTTTAAACAGACGAGCGAGTGGAGGATTTTGCAGTCGAAAAGTATGATTTCTCATCATATCTTTTGAAATAAATTTTGCTCCAGGACCACTGCTCAGAGTAGCATAGATAATAAAAGGGTCATCATTTGACTCATTGTTAATTAGATGGATAAAAGCTTGTCTTTCAATGTTTTGCAAAGTTCTCCTCGGCCAACGCTCCATATGCTTCCGTCCTTATAATAAAAAATTAGTTATTTATAAATTTTAGAAGAATGAATTGATTATTTATTCTATTATTTACCTATGATTAATATTTTCTTCCTTTGAGATGAAAGTTGTCCCACAATATTTTCCAAATTCCGAGCACCCTCAGCTGGACCCAAATTTCCACGAGCAAGTGCAATGTTAAGTCCATCGAGGACATAGTCGAATGGTCCTTTTGCAATAATGAAATCTCTGTAGAATTTAAGTTCTTTCGGAGTGGTATTTAAGAAAATATCTTCATCCCTTAAAACTCTGTTGATAAAAGCATCGGAAAGTTCTTTGTATTCTTCTGGTGTGAGTTGATTCCCTTGCAACTGTGACTTACAAATTAAGCATGTACGTTTTGATGGAAGAATATTAGTTTCTTTTCCAATATATCCAAGATTAACTTCAAAAAAATTCTGGAGAGATTTAATTGTTTCTTCTTTGGGAAAATGTTCATATAAATCCATAAAATCTAATAGTTTTACTACATTTTCTTCATTTGGTGGTTGAACATTCGTCAAGTATGACTGAAACACCTTATCGGAAACCCTATGGTGTTTGGAGTTGTTATTTAATATTGACCATCCAAGATCCATATCCTTTCGTTCAAAAGCAGCTGATGCAATGTAACTATAAACAGGTGGTGGGACAGACCCTCCGCATTCCATTTTCTTGATTATATCAAAACTTTCCTTCCATTTTGATGTCTGCGTTAAAGCTGCAATTACACGCTCACCGGATTGGAAATCCCAAACATCTTTGTTCTTCAATTTAATCTTATCGTATAAATCTAGAATTCGAGTTTCATTCAATGGTTCTAAATGCGATAGACTTTTTATATGTTGAGTAAGAACTGAAAGTGATGGATTCTGATCCCATTGTAGATAAGATTCGACAATAGCAGTGTTATAGTTGTTACCTTTGTTGCAGATTTGAAAGAAAATTCCTCCAAAATTATTATCAGTTACAGATCGATCCAATTCTTTACATTTTGTAATTAGCTGTGGCCATGATACTTTGGATAATTTCCAAGGATACTTAGACACATATTCTATCCACGCTTGAAGCAAAGTGCGACTGTATGGTATTCTTGGTTGACGCTCAATGGAAGCAACAAATTTATCCAAATCTAATGCTTTAATATTAAGTTTAACATTTTCGTTCTTCAATAAAGATGTAGCATGGAATGTCCGACGATGAAGAGAGTTTTTGGCTAGTTCTTGGATGATACTGTTTCTGACAAAACCAACGGTGGACATTATAAGACGTTCTGCAGATAACTGTACTCATCACCTAATTACAAATAATGGCTGTCTGCATCTGCAGCTGCACTATATAATATCTAAAAAAAAATTCTAAACAGTAAACGTAAACCCAAACTTTTTAATTGTGTTAATTGTCAACTTACCGTTATAATGTAAATCTGATCAGTTTTGGACTTTTAAGATGGCTTTGATGTTTCAAAATATGGTGAATTAATTAATTAATAAAATTAGAACTCTTTTCCACTAATTTTGTAAACAAAAACATAAACATTTAAATTGCACGTGTAATTTGAATATCTACTTTCCCGCGCGCCAACTAATGGCATTAGCGTCACCTGAAAAACGTCCTTAATAGTCACAGCAGACAACAATCGCAATTAATTTTAAGAAATAAGGCAACTAATTAACGATTCAGCATTGCCTACCTGAGGTCCTTTAGGTCCTGTGTCACCTTTTGCTCCAACAATACCTTACAATAGAAAATTCATAAATTTTAAGAAGTTACGATACGGTCAACGTCAAACTATGTTTTACGCGTTTTACGATTGAATTAAAATTTAATTAAGTTCAACTTACCTGGGTTCCCATTGTGACCAGGAGCTCCATCCGCCCCCGGAAGTCCAGGGGACCCTTTAAGAATACATTTGTATAAATCTTTTGACTAAAAAGGTAAATGACAAGACAAGGGATAGGCTGAGAAGCGTAATTAAAAAATTACACCTTTCTCTGCTTCAAAAACTAAAAAATGTTGTGTGAATTTTCTTGGTTTGTGAAACAGTTGACCCCGATCTGGGCCATTTGACTGTTTATGCACGTTTTCAGGTCGAAAAATAACCCCTGTAGAGTTTTGAATTTTTTCGTAAAAACGGAACATGTCTGCCATTTTAAGGGATTTTTGAAAAACTTTTTAAAAAACGAAATCAAAAACCTCTAAAAGTTCCAATAATAGTGCTTTCGATTAAATTTTGAGGCAGGAAATTGTTTTTAGTTGCTTTAAAGTAAAAAGTGAAATAAAATTGAAAAAAAATAATTTTTTTTTCATTTTTTGTGTAGCTTTTCAAATACCCCAAATGGAAATTTCTTGAAATTTGGCATATATGTTTCATTTTTAGTGAGGAACCAGCGAAAAATTTTAAAACTCTGCAGCAGTCATTCTTTCGACCTGAAAACGTGTATAAACAGTGAAATGGCCCTGATCGGCTGGCCACCGTTTCCCTAATCAAGCCTTCCATAGCCCCAATCGGGGCCTTAACTGTAAAAAGTAATAAAAAAATCTTATAACCTGGTTTTCCTTGTGGTCCAATAGGTCCTCGTGGTCCTATTGCACCGGGGGGCCCTGGACTTCCAACAGGCCCTGAATTTTTAAAAAAATCAGATTGAGTGAAACCAATTTTATTTTAAATTTTAATTTCTCGTGACAAACCCAAAGCTCCTGTTTGCCCTGGTGGGCCTGCCTGTCCTATAGCCCCGGGATTTCCTTTCTGTCCAGGGGGACCTTCAGTACCAGGGATCCCTACAAAAAAACATGCTTGATTACAGAATTGCTTAAAATATTTCAAAAACACCAAAATTTCGTCCTTGTGACTGGGTTTGTGCCAAAATAAACCCTTTAAAAAGGAGTTTTAAGCAGATATCTCACGTTAGAAAGTTAGATAACAATCTTCTGAAAATATTTTATAAATATCCGATATTCCGATTCGGAACACGAGCAATTCCTATTATTACAAAAACATCGAAATTTCGTCCCTTTGAATGGGTTTGCGACAAAATAAAAACGTAATAAAA
>JAQGCN010000812.1:0-14587 GCA_034699725.1 Friesea truncata | reverse complement strand
AGAGTAAGCCAACCATCTTTTTCCTCACTTCCTTGTGCTGAACAAGCTATTTTCAATGCGATACTCCCTTCAACAGGGTTACCAGGTCTAACACCATCAAGATTCCAATGCAATCTGCTTAAAGTTGAAATATCAATTTTTAAACTTCCACACATGGAAAATTTTGGTTTAAGATGTGCCTCTGGGCCTATACAGCTGTCCCTAAACAGGGTACTTAATTTACTCTGTCTTGTTAAAGTCGAAATGCTATTCCGTTTGGGCTATAAAAATAAAACAAAAGCTTTAAACCAAGGAATTTTCATTCAAACAATCGGAATTATACCTTATTGAGATGATATTTCACCTCATCAGGCACAATTTCTTTTCCAGTTAGAAGAATATATACTTCAAGTTTAGCTTCAAAATCAGGGTCCAAATCAGCCAAAGTGAATGTATTTGGAAAGTGTATTCTTCCATCCCGGACTCTTGAACTACTTACACCATTTCCAACTGATACAAGAGCACTCGCTTCAACTTGAGCACGACTTCTTAAGAGTGCGATAAAGTGATAAACCGTATCTCCTTCCATAGCTTTAGTTAAGAAGTTTCGTTTCAGATCCACTTCAATATCGGATACACTCATCCTTCCAAGGCATGATGGACCCAAATGGTGTTTACTTGGAGAAATCCCAGCCAAACTGGTTAGAACTCCATTTGTCTTCAAACGGTGGATTTCATCCAATATTCCTTTGTGCTTATGAGCTATTATATTAAACAACAATTTAAAAATTCAGCTTAATGTAAATGCAAAAGATCAATCTTACTAGCAATAAGAAGCACACGTTCACCCTCCACTTTTTCTCCCGAATTCTTAAATTCGTCAGTTGAATTACACAAGTTGAGCGCCTTACTGGCTTGTGAGAGCATTTGGTGATGGATGTGACGCTATAAAATACATCAATATTATTATATTCTTCAGTCACTTTGAAAATTCTTTGTCAAAAAATTATTAATTACCTCTTGTTCTAGTGCTTTCAACTTTGCATCGAAATGGCTTGGGAGCTCTTCTTCTTCTGCCAATGTTGATGTTATTGGAATTTGAGTGTTAGGAAGAGGTGGTTTAAATGTATCTCGAACAAGGAGAGGTTGTCGTGGTGACATTTTAGCAACAGATCCTAACTCTTCATTTTGAAATAAACTGCGTCTATTTTTTACTTGGCCAGATTGGATGACCGCAAAAGACTCATCTAAACAATATAATTACATTACTTTAGATATACTTAATTTAAAAAGTATTTAATAGTGTTATAAATAACTTACGTTTACTAGAAATGTTAGGTTCACGTTGAGGTTTACTAACTGAATGCACATGCATTCTCTGTGGTACAAACTGAGGCCCCAATGGTCGTACAGTTCTTTCCTGAACCACGAATGATGGACGAGAAGTGCGATCAGGAGAAGATGAATCCATTCCTCCAACATTCCTTACCGGGTTTCCAACTGGTTTCCGACTTATTGAGGATTGCTCAATTCCACCAATGTGCCATACTGGCTTCCTGCCCGGACAAGTCGAAACAGGAGTATCGAAAGGGTTTGCTTGAGGTTTTATTAATGGAAGAGCATTAAATCTTGAATTAGGTCTATCTTGATGATAAGTATAGTTCGCGTTCGCCTCCCTTTCGTTTATATCTTCCAATAATTTATTCCACTTTTTCTTCCTTCGCATTTCCACTGGAGTCATTGACCCCATCTCTTCAAAATGTGTCTAAAATAATTAAATAAGACAATTAATAACTAAGTTTTACAAAGTTTTTACCAATTAGTGATTACCTCTACTGACTCATCTAGCTCCACGGCCACGGCACCGCCCACAGCACCGCCCACGGCACCGCCCACGGATTCCTTCAAATCAAATAAATCAATTCAATCACTTAGGTTAATTAATTAATTGATTACAACAATAAGCATACCTCTTCTTCTTGTGGTTGGGCAACTTCATCGTTGCTTGAAATTGAAGATGGCATCCTTGAGACTTTTGCTGAAAAAATGAACCAAGACAATTAAAAAATTAGTAACTTAATCGATTTATTTTATTAATACCAATTTGCAATTACCTCGTAAATGACAAGAACAAAGGTTGAATTGGAAAGAAACGATGTTAATTGGGCTTAGAAGTAGAACAGTGTGGCTGATGATTTAATTTAACGGCAAAAAGCTCCAAACTTGTCACGGACAGCCAGCACGACTTACGACTTGAAAGAGTGTGGAACAAAGAGTTAGAAAGACGCCAAAAGACAAAGAAAATGAATTCGAGAACCTTCTAAAATTATTGCCAAAATGACAAGGAAAAGTAAAAGGTGGAGTCCATTCGTCTAGCTAACACCTTCTATCAATTTCTTCGTAAACCCCCGACCCTAGTAAATTTAAACAAAGCAAGTGAGGTTGAGTGAGACGACAGGAGGAGGACGAAAGGGGTGAGAGGTGAATGAACTCAATTCAACAACCTTGAACTGTCTGGGTTTTTTGTTTACTGTCTCCTCGATAGATAACAAAAGCATGTAAAAATTGATATCAAATATGACGCTCAACACAAAATGGTTTCAAGAAAATGGAAAGTTAATTTTTTTTATTCAATTCAATCAGTTTTTAAACTGAATATAAATACAAGCATAATTTTATATTTGTATAAAAGTTTTTGGTGAAGGATTAAAAAACGAGTGTCAGAAGGAACTTCTACAGATATTATATTGTTGAGAAACCCCACCCCAATGCAGTGTAAATTTATAATAAACATTTCTTTTGTTGCTTCTATTGGAAAGACTTTAAAAATATTCAAAAGTCTTGAATTTAATTAAGTAAATAAATGGAAAACATACAAGTGAACACTTTGGGTTATAAAATGTACGAAACAATGAACTGTTAGAGAAGAGAAGACATTACTGATGGAAGGTTAGAATATGTTTTGAATATATCGTCGAATTCTTTAATAGTTATTTCAGACTTGTAGTACCGTTCAAAAGTTCTTCCATTCTTGTCAACGGGGATAACCAATTCACATTCCTAAAATACAAATATAAAATAATAAATTACAATACTCTGAAGTCCAAAATTCTATGAACAATATTAATACCAATTACCACTAAAGACTCGAGGGCAGCGTAAAGGTCATGCTTCTGACAGCTTAGTGATTTTGCAGCTTTTCCAACACTATCGTAAATGTTTGTAAAGTTAAACATACCAACTCCGTTTCTTGTAACTCGGTGTATTCCAACCAGCTAAAAATCAAAAGAAAAGTATTATTTTTGACCTTATTCAAACTTATGTTCAACTTACAACAAATATTTGTGTAATTGAAAGGTCTAACGCTTGTTCAACAATTGAGCTTTTATTTAGTCTCGTAAACGTGTTACTGATCATGTCGGAAGTCAAATTGTTATTATCCAATGGTATGTCCATCAATAAATTGCGCTGTGAAGAGAGATTATTTTAATCAATGTTAAAAATGAAAGTGAAAGTACGTTTTACCAAAAAAAGGACAAGATTTCCGATAGTGTTATTGACATCGTATAAACTTTGAAATATTTGTTCGACACTCTCTGTTTTCATTAGGGTCTCGATGGAGGAATTCCATTGTTTTATTTTCTGTGTTAAACAAAAATATATTTTTTGTACCTTTGTATATTTTGTTTTTTACTTTCACTCAACTTACCTGCTTACGAATATTAAAATCATCTTCATCATCTTTTTCCAAAGTAAGGATTTCTTGTATAGTCCTTTTGTATTCGCTGAATTTAGGTGGAGGTATTTGAAGAATTCGATGACTGAACCTTGATTTAACTCTTTTTTCCAATAATTCTAAAATATCCACACGAGTTGTAATCCCAATCACAAACAGAGGAGATTCCCTATTTTGTATGATATCGAAAACATTGTACAAGAAAGCTTGACCACGGTGATCACAAAACAAGTCAACACGATCTATCACCAGCACCAAAGGACGAGATTCAGACTTGGAAATGGAAACCAATGACTCACGAAGGAAATTCAGTATTTCAGTTAGACGATCTTAAAAAATTAGAATTTTATTAAAAACAATTCAAAATGTATATAAATCTAACCATACCATCAAAATTTGTAGCTTCATTTAGCAATCCTTCAAATTCTTCATCTAATTGTAACCATTCCGCGACACCTTTAACAGCTTCTTGCAAATTAGTAGCCAAAACACCAGTTAATCCCACAGCACGCAAGGATTTTCCAGTTTTTGCATCGACACTTTGTAATACTTTCTCCACAAACTAGAAAAAAAGAAACCAATGGATCAGAAATTAACTTTTGTATTTGAGGTATATAAAAAGTTTATAGTAATAACCGTTGATTTTCCGGATTCTGGAGGTCCAAGTATGAAAACTGAATTGCTTTCTTTATTTTTAACGTAATTTAACAAGAGAGATTCAAGATGAAAGAATTCTTTGGTATCTTTTTGTACACAAGTTTTAGTATGTGCTAAATCCATTAAATTTAATTTTCTGAGGATAATTGTTATTGGATCCATTATGATATGAAACCAGAATACAGGGTATACAAATTAAAAAAGAATGCTGTCTTTCAATTCAAACAATGTTTAAAAAAAACGAAAAATTTAAAATGAAATGAATGAATGAATGAATGAAAACAAAGTTAAACAATACAAAACTTATCCGCTTTAATAATTTGAATTCTGATACATGTTAGCGATAAGCAAAAATTAAGTTCAAAATTTCAACAAAACTTTCGTGAGTTCATTTGACAAGGTTATGCCCAACTGTGTCAAAAGTTGTCAAAATACAGTTTAGTCTAGTGTCTGTCGTTTTTTAGTAAAACTCGAACACGAGGAGGAAGGAGAGGGTTTTTATATTTTTTAACCGAAATTGAATTAATTCTTGGAGAAGTTTTGTTAAATTCCATTTTATTTTGAGAAAGACTGGAATCGTAATCAAAATGGTTAGAAAAAAAGTAGACAATCGAATTCGAGTGTTGATTGAAAATGGAGTCCAAGCTGGCCATCGCTCACTTTTTGTTATTGTCGGGGATAAAGGCAAAGATCAGGTCAGGTTATACTTATTGTTATTATCATAATATAATTTAGAATATTGACAAATTGACATCACCTTAATACTATTTCACGCAATGTCAATGTAGGTCGTGATTCTTCATCACATGCTGTCCAAGTCTGCAGTGAAGGCTAGACCTAATTTACTTTGGTGCTACAAAAAAGAACTTGGATTTAGCAGGTTAGTTACTCTAGTTTTTTTAGTTGTAGCAATTGATTTGGTCGAAATCATATATGCTTTTATAATTTTTAGCCATCGGAAGAAACGTATGCGCCAACTTCAGAAGAAGATACGATCTGGAAAAGTCGATGTAAATGAAGACGACCCATTTGAGTTATTTATCGCATCTACAAACATAAGATACTGCTATTACTCTGAAACGCATAAAATACTTGGAAACACTTACGGGATGTGCGTCTTGCAAGACTTTGAAGCCCTTACACCCAATTTGCTAGCAAGGACTGTGGAAACAGTAGAAGGAGGAGGGATTGTAGTCATACTTTTAAGAACGATTGATTCATTGAAACAAATCTACACTATGAGTATGGATGTTCACGCGAGATTTCGAACAGAAGCTCATCAAGATGTCGTTGGACGATTTAATGAAAGGTAAGATTAAGTCAGTGGTGCTTTTTATGAATTTTCGTTGAAAATTAATATAAATAATTTCAGATTTATTTTGAGTTTATCATCGTGCGATTCCTGTATTGTAATGGATGATTCATTGAATATTCTTCCTCTATCATCTTATGTTTCTAATTTGAGTCCACTTGATCCATCTCTTTGTCCAGAATCAGCTGAAGATATGGAATTAGCAGCACTTAAAGAAAGTCTCAAAGACACCCAACCAGTTGGTGTTCTTCTTAATGCAACAAAGACACTCGATCAAGTAAGAATATTTTTGTATGATTTAATCTTCTTTCTTTCTTTTTGGTGCAAAGACTGATTTTGCTTCCAGAAAATACTTTAACTCAAATCAAAGAGGATTTTTATTTCTTTGTTTTAGGGAAAAGCAGTGCTAAAATTTATAGATGCAATTTCTGAAAAAAGTTTAAATGCTACAGTGTCTTTAACTGCTGCCAGAGGACGAGGTAAATCAGCAGCATTGGGATTAGCCATAGCTGCAGGAATCGCATTCGGTTACTCAAATATCTATGTGACTTCACCTAGTCCTGAAAATTTAAAGACTCTTTTTGAATTCGTATTCAAAGGTAAAAGGAAATATGCTTTATAAGTTCAACCAGAATCTACTCTTATAGTTTTCTTAGTAATTGTGTTTTAATTGTATTGTAGGTTTTGATGCACTGGAGTACCAAGAGCATATTGATTACGAAATCAGTGAATCCACTGAACCAGAATTAAACAAAGCTATTGTCAAAGTTTCATTCTTTCGTGACCACAGACAAACCATTCAGGCAAGAAAAAGGAGCATATTGTTAGTTATGTATGCTTAGTTTTACAATAATTATTATCTTTCTATTAGTATATTCACCCATCTGAAAGTGTAAAATTGGGTCATGCGGAACTTCTAATAATCGATGAAGCAGCTGCTATTCCACTTCCACTTGTTAAAGCTCTATTTGGACCATATTTGATTTTCCTGGCTTCAACAATCAACGGATATGAAGGAACAGGAAGGTCCCTTTCATTAAAGTTACTCAATCAGCTTAGAAACAGCAATACTAATAAAGGAGCTAGGGGTGGAGCTACTGTTACTGGAAGGACTCTTACCGAGGTAAGGCATTTTATTAATTTTTCTCATTACTCTGGTGTTTACTCATCGAAAAGACTAATTTAAGAATCTGACTTTATTTTGATGCAAATCATTAATTTAAGATTTACATCAAAATCCACTACAGATTCGTAATCAGTGAGTAAATTAGTTTTTAAGTTTTTCAAAATTCGGAGAAAATAATTGAATTTTTTCTCATGCTTTTTGAATCGGTAACTTTTTTATCGGAAGTGATTTTGATGTAAACTGACTTGTTGACAAGTTACAGTCGGATTCACATGATGAATCCATAAATCTGAATCGGGCTAAATGAAATTATTCTGTTATTTTTAGATTAGCCTAAACGAATCAATTCGATATCGAAACGGTGACAAAGTAGAAGCATGGCTAACTGGACTCTTGTGTTTGGATGCTACACTGACCCCTCCTTTAATTGGTGGATGTCCATCACCTGAACAATGTGATCTTTATTACATAAATAGAGACACACTTTTTTGCTATCATAAAGCATCAGAGGGATTCTTACACAGAATTATGTCTCTTTACGTTGCATCGCATTATAAGGTAAAGTCTGTCAAAATTCTAATCGTACCATGGTTACAACTGGTGACCGTGCTTTTCTCTTTTAGAATTCTCCAAACGATCTTCAGTTGCTTTCAGATGCACCTGCCCATCATATATTTTGTTTACTTGGTCCTGTTGATCCACAGAAAAAATCCTTACCTGAAGTACTTGCCTTGGTGCAGGTAAATTATAATTGTATTAAACATGTTAATTGTTTTTCATCTCATTATTTCTTCTTTTACTTTTCTTTAGGTATGTTTGGAAGGTGAAATATCAAAGCGAAGTGTTGTAGATGGATTAACACGTGGTAAACGAGCAAGTGGAGACTTAATTCCATGGACAGTTGCCCAACAATTCCAAGATAATGATTTTCCATCACTTTCCGGTGCAAGAATTGTACGTATTGCAACTCATCCTGATTATCAAGGAATGGGATACGGATCAAGAGCATTGACTCTACTTCAAAATTATTATGAAGGAAAATTCGTAGATATTAGTGAATCAACTCAGGAAAACATCAGGAAGCAATCCATTGTTAACACTGATGATAGCAAATTAGACCTTATTTCTGAAACTATAGGTAATTTATTATAAAAATATGAATCTTATTTAATTTATTTTTATTGTACATTAGCACCTCGAACAGATTTGCCACCTTTACTTCTTAAGTTGTCTGAACGACCACCAGAGACACTGCAATATATTGGGGTTTCATATGGAATTACATTGCCTCTGCTTAAATTCTGGAAAAGAGCAGGATTCATTCCATTGTACATGAGGTAAGATTTCCATCTTAAAAATATTCATTATTTGACAGTTCACACCGACCGATCAAAAAATCCATTGGCCAAACTTATCGTATTTATGACTGGTGTTTACTCTTATATTTTTGTATTAATTTTAGGCAAACTGCTAATGAGTTAACCGGAGAACATACCTGCATAATGTTAAAAGCCCTCACTAATGACTCTACTGCAAAACTAGGAACTGATTGGCTCCCTGAATTTTGGCGTGATTTCCGTCGTCGTTTCATTTCCTTATTATCCTTCACCTTTCGTTCTTTTTCACCTGCTCTTGCTATGAGTCTCCTTCTAATGAAAATTACAACAAATGAAATCCCAAGTGATTTAACAGTTGAAGAATTAAGAGTTTATCTCTCACCTTACGATTTGAAGAGATTGGATTTATACACGAAGAACATGGCAGATTACCATCTTATTATGGATCTCCTTCCTACGCTTGCTCAGTTATTTTTTCTTAAAAAAATGGGAAATACAAATTTATCTGCCGTTCAGTCTGTAAGTCAAACGTGGTACTTAAAATGACATTTTAAAGTTAATAAGTATATGAATATTTTAGGCAATACTGTTAGGTATGGGACTGCAACGGAAGACTGTTGACACATTGTCATCTGAATTGGAACTCCCGTCCACACAGTTGTTGGGTCTTTTCAATCGGAGTATTAGAAAAATATTGGATTATCTTAGCAGTATCCTGGAAGGAGGATTGGAATCTGAATTAAGTTCTTCAGTAACTACTGGACGTAGAATGATTCCAATTGCAGAATCACTTTCCCAAGTTAGTCCATGATTGTTTTGAGTTGTCATTTGTAATTATTAGAAATATTAATTATTTAATTAGTTATCTTTATAAATAGGAATTGGAGACAGGGGCAAAGGAACTTGAAATTAAACAGAAGAAAGAACTGGATCGACTTAAGAAGGCTGATTTGAGTCAATATGTTATTAAAGGTTCTGATTCAGATTGGGCGACTGCACTCAAGAGTAGCAAAGAAAAGAGTGCTTTAAGTGTTAAAGTTGGTGAAAAGAGATTGGGTGTTGATGGTGAGAAAGATGATGTTAAGAAGAAGAAAGATAGAAAGGAATGGAAGAAAATACACAGTAAGAAGAAAACAAAATCAAAGTAATCTAATTATGGTTAATTGATAGATTTAAATATATCAACTTATATTATTTGACTTTTATTTTCTGAAATAATAAAATTTAACTTTTTGGAACTTCATTTTAGTATTTTTCTCTCTCAACTGTTAGCTTTTATTTCTCAGTTTTTTCTCGCAGCAAATTGCTAAGTTTTTAGTTGGATGACATGAAAAAGTAAAAGTTTGAATTTTGAGTGGCGGGCGACAAAATTATGAAGTCGAACAAAGCCAAAATAAGCCGGTGGTTTTGTTTTGATTCATTAAATTTTTAAAAGAATTTGGAAATTATTTAAATCTAAAAGTCTTCTTAATTAATTAAATATCAGTTGATGATGATCTGGGAAAGTCAAGAGGCTTCTTTTTATGTAAGTTTTATTATTTGGTTATTTTATTTGCTACGATTAATCATAAACTTCACATTTTTGGCTAAGTTTTACATTTACTCTCAAGTCTCAAATGCAATTTTTAACTAATCAAAATCAAATATATATTTAATTTAGTATTTTAATTTTGATAGGACCGTGGAGGTGGATTGGACGAAAGGCCAACAAGATTAAACGATAAAAACACCTCTGCTTATTCATCCATTGACACTGAATTTGGGAAGGGTATGCGAGGTGTTGGGAGAATTTCTTACGATAGGTCAACTGCTGATTTTTCTTCCTATAAGCCTGTACAAATATTTCAACTTGAAGATCGTCCCCGTAAAATTGTGACAATTAATCACGAATTAGGAAAAAATATCATCGGAATTCAATTTCAGGATCATATTGCCATTTATCAATTGTCTATTCACGTATGATTTAAAATTGTACTCTGTAGAAAGTTTTTACTAAAGGTATTTTTATCTATTTTAGAACGAAATTGAAGGAGAAAGAAATACTGAACATTTTAATTTAAAAAAATTAGAAGAATTTAAATCAAATGAATCAAAACCAATTATCGCATTTGGTCTCAATGCAGCATCCTCAATTTCATTTGGAGGACAAAAAATGTTCAGTTATGCAGTAAGCTACGCTGAAGAATCAAAGTTTCATTTCGTTCCTTTGCCGTCACAACCTGATTCAACCACTATCAAAACAAATGAATCTGCAGGGGTAAGAAACTAAAAGTCAAGTAACCAATAATAAATGACTGATTATTTTTACTTTTAAGGTGTTACAAATGGAGGGTCATACTGGAAGCATTCGAGGTATGTGCTTTGATGGTGAACGTGGTGAACTTTTAGCCTCAATTGGAGATGATTCGTTGTGCATAATTTGGGATATTGTCAATTGTGTACAAGTTTCACGATTAATTTTGCCTACTCCAGGTAAGAAAACTGAGATAGGCTGTCGGCTGTCCTGTTTCATTATTCATTAATCCATTAAACAATAATAATATACACCACTTTCACAGCTGTTGAATGTCTCTGGCACAAAGGAGATCCATACAAATTGCTTATAATTGAAGAAAACGGGTGCATAAGAATGTACAATGCATTGAAACAATGCGTGATTATTACTCTGAATACACTTTCGACGCCAGTTTACTCTGCTGATTGGTCAGTTCGAGATTCTGAACTCGTAGGCATTGGGACCAACAAGGGAGTGATTTTGATTAATCTGTCAAAACTCAATTCGGAGTAAGTTTAATAAACCTTTACCACCAATTGAACTTTACGTTAAACGAATTACGTTAATTTCAGACCTGGACGACGTATTGATACACAAGGAGGTGCTACTCACTTTCTTAAATTTAGTACATCGGATTCTGATCAATTTGTCTCAGGCTCAATGGCACCAAAACCAGAATTAAGAAATCATCAGAAAAACTTTCGTAATGTTGTATGGACTCATAAAGTTGACGTAAGTTAAGTTTTAATTAAGTATAAAAAATAATACTTTACTTATTTTTAGAGCCTTCAAGGACTATCCTGGGTATATGGTGAACCATTTGTCATGGCCCTTGTTGGAAAACAACTTTGCTTTTATGAATCCAGCACACGGTGAAGAAATATTTCGAATGGCAAATTTAAAATGAGATCATTCTTAAATTGTAATTATACAAAGTTCTTGTCCATCTCTTTAATTTTGGTAATTCTAACTTATTAAAATACTTAAATTTGAACTTATATTTTACACAAACCATCCTGGTGCATCTGGACATTTAGTTCCTCTTGACTTAATTTTCTCCAGTCCATGTTTAATTGCTTCAGTATGCTTTTCTTCATCTTTTTTAACAGCTTCTACTTTTTCTTTAGGATTTAGTTCAGGAAATTCAAATTTTTGATCGTCCGGCTTAAAGTAAGAAAAAGGTATAACATAATTATTTTAAAATATGATAATTAGAAACTTACAAGTGTAATGTATGCCACCTTATAATCATCTTCTTTTACTACTGGACTGCTATTATTGTCTTGCTTCGTAGCACCTACAAACACAAAGAAATTAAATTTAGTTCACTTCGGTCATTGATCTCATTTTGTTTAGTAAACAAAACCGAGAAAAGAGAAAACTCTTTTTCTTTCGTATCTCGGATTGGATTTCCTAACATAACAAGATCTCATTTTCAACAAATTACCCATTCGAATTTCAGTATGAACTGAAATAGGGTCAACATTGTATATTTTCTTCAAATAATTTTTAACATCATGACGTGTCATTTCCATGGATATGATGAAATTGACTTGATTTGATGGAATTGGACGAGGATCAGAATCACTGCGCCCTTTGACCAGTTTCATCCAAAAGTTGGGTAAAAATACACGGAGTTGAGGATTACCACGTTGATACAAAGGATACCTAATGTTTACAAAAATTATAATTTTTTTAAAACAAATTATGATTAAGAACCAAAATAAGGGAAATCATTTTTTAAAAATTTCATTCATTAATATTCAGTTTATTAAAAAAGTGGAGTAAGTTTACCAGCGAGTTGACATGTTGTAAGAAACAACGAACTGACTTCTTTATTCGTGGAGATGGAATTAATAATAAAGACAATACAATGAATAATTAATTGATTTAATTCATATTCTTTTTTTAATAAATTTTTTAAGAAAATGTTTCCATTTATTATAAAAGATTCGCGCGATTTGGATTTCTCATACAGTAAATTTGGCTTACATTCATTACGATGCGACATTTGGAAGTTAGCAGACAACAACAGAAAAAATTTAATAAATAAATAATTAAGAATTCTCTTCCTTTTCTTAATTGATTTCTTTATGAACCTATGAATTCTACTTCATTAATCTAAAATAACTAATCAAATCATAATTTATATCAATAAAACAACTTCACGAAAATTTTAGTGTATACTTCATAAAATCCAAAGAAAATGCACGATTTTCATTTGCTTCATCATAGCCTCCTATTGAAAGAGAAGTCCCTGTAGTTTCAATTGTAGTGATTTGATTGATTCTTCCTAAAATTAATTGAAAGCATGAAATAAATGAAGTAAATTGGAATCTGATGTATTTCCATCTCTAAAGTGAGAACTACACATTGAGCTGCTGCTGCCAGAATTTGAAAACGTATAGTATCTCCTTACATTGTATTAAAATTTGAATAAATCCTATTGAATTCATAAAGTAACCATTTCCTTATGCATGGGTGAATTCTACACTAAAATCTTAATTAAATTCCACTCTCCAAACACTACATATGGAGTGGAATTTATTCACGAAGTAAGCGGCAATAAAAATTGGTTGACCTGGGGATGTTAGCAACAGTTTATTTTAATTTTAATGTACTCAATAAACAGATCTGATTTTAATGACATTTAAAAATTATTTTTAACTATTATTGTCTAATTCTTGCAAGAAGTTAACCTCATCAGTGTTACAACGCCAAATATAAATTATTGTCACAATGAGTCACAAGAATAAACAGTCAGTTTTGAAAAAGTTCAAACAAAATATCATTGACATACCAGTATGAAAAATCAATTATTTATCAATTATTTCTAAAAAATTTTATTAAATCCTTAGGATGATGTAGACGACGGAAGATCTCTAAAAGCGCACTTAAACCTTACAGTCACTACTGAACACGCTGAATTTAATAAACAAGAATGTGAAATAGGAATGTTTATTTTAACTGATTCCATCCTGCTTTGTGAAAAGATTGGAAAAGAAAAGGACACTACTGACTTTCCCCCAAAAGAAGATGCATGTTACAAGTATATCTTTACTGGATTGATAATCGCAATAACTGATATAATCCACGTGGACTGGACAAGGTTTACAAATTATATGTGATATTGAATTTGATAAAAAACTAAAATTTCGTTCATAAAATATTTTTTTTAGCCTTAGCCCATATTTAGGATTAACAGTCCATGATGGTAGAAAACGATTCAAGGATACAATATACGGATTTAAATTGAAAGAATTGGAACGAGACGGAGACACTCCTGAAAAACTCGCAGCTCTAATAGTAAACCTCGGTTTGAAATTAAACTGGGTTAGTAATTAATCATTTTCTCTTTCATATATTTTGATGATGTTTATATTATTAATTTATTTATAGACGATCCTTGGAGATTTTGGATTAGCAAAGGACTTCAAAAGAGTATACACCAAAAACAGCGTGATTCATTCAAGCGTAATTTACTTTATTATAATTACCTGGTTCACTGGGTTTATTTCATATTTAATGTTATATTTATTTACAGTTGAAAAAATGTTTATGCCTGCGACAGAAGAAAGCCGACAAGAAATTTGAAATGCCAAAAAGTTTCAGTGCATACCTTCAACAGCGAGTAAAAAACAAAATAAGCGTAACTAATATTAATCGGATAAATAATTAATGGTTCTATTTTATTATTTAGAATATGAGTCGCATTAGTTCCGTTCCTATGAGTTGTATGGAAAAATACGGTCGGTGAAGAATTTAATGATATTTGTATTTGATTGCATAGTTTTGTTTTGTTTATTAAGGAAATGAAGACATTGAATCTGAATGTGAAGGAGAAGTTGATGCTGAAAAACTTAAAGAAACTGCAGAAATAATGGAAAGTGTCAAAGTTGATGATAAAAGGGAAGAAATTGAACAAAAGTATTTAAGAAAATTAGAAGAAGCAGTGAATGAAGAGAAAAATCAAAAAGTAAAGGTTAAAGTTAATGTTGAATTGCATGAAGTTGAAAAAGCTAACCAGAATGAAGTAGATGATAAAATTGAATCACATGAAACGGAGCAAGTTGAGAATGGAGACGAAATAAATGAAGCCAATGGAGACGAAGTAAATGAAGCCAATGGAGACGAAGTAAATGAAGCCAATGGAGACGAAGTAAAT
>JAQGCN010000811.1:0-14588 GCA_034699725.1 Friesea truncata | reverse complement strand
GTACTAACTCGTTGCATTGTACTAACCACATTATCCACGCCATTTGCATCGCGATTACCAACAATGATTACCCAAGTAGATAAATTGACGTTCTTGAGCATAAGACCAGCACCTAAAAGTAAAATTTAAAAAAAATCTTAATTTGATTGTATGTAATATTAATATTACTATCAGATTAGTTTTAATTACACACTCCTTTCCAGTTATTATATTTAATTAAAGTAAAGAAAAAGTAGTACCTCTAAAAGCTTTAGAGAAATCCGCCTTTTCGTCAGTTAATGTCATCACCCATGGATCTTGAGCGTTCCGAATCTTGTTAACCAAAGTAATCCCCTCCCTGGGTAGGATACGACCAGGTACTGCAAGTGGGGCTTTCGAAAGTTCCATTCCCCATCCACGAAGTTCTGCTTGAGCCTAGATATTAAATTATAATTAAGATAAACCACGACGATTATATTATTGTTTTATTCTACTCACTTCAGCACAATTACCGATCCTTTTCATAAAGTTAATTGTCTTCTCCATCTTCTTTTGGGGAGGCTGAAAGAAATGCTCACCCAAATCCTTCATTAGACCAAAATTTGCTCTCATTTGATCGGTTAATCCAGTCGGGAGACACAGTTCTGGAACTAACTTGACAGGGTCCTACAGTTTATAAAATAAAAGTTAAGATTTTTTAGAGAAAAAGGTAATTTAATGTAAAAAAGTAAAAGTATATTAATTACTTTATTTCCCGCTCGCATATCCCTTGGCTTTGGATTTGAAACTAAAAGAGGTTGACCCATGTTTCTAATTGGGTGACGGTCATACCTTAAAAAATAAAAATTAATAATTTTTTTATTATTGTTGTTTTGGATGACTGGATAAGTGGATATTGAAGTATGGAATTACTTTCTATAGTAGTCCTTGAATGTTATTTCGGTCCCATCTTTCAACTTAAATTTAGACGCTGGGTTCTCATTCCAGGAGATGTCATCCACACGATATGTTCTGTTGTTGTAAACAGTAAGAACAATTGATCCCACAAGTTCTTTTGTAATGGCTTCTTTGAAAGGTTGTCGTCTTTCCTGAGCTTCTCTTCGAAATCTTTCCATGATGTCCAAACAATTGTCCATTCGAATAACTTTGTGTGTTAGCTCGACACAATACAGGAGTCCAAAGTCATGCTGCCGCATTGTTGTCACGAATCCAGGCCAAAGTTTAAGTCGATGGTTGGCCAACTGCACCTCATCCGTAGGGTCGAAGTAATTCCGTCCCATCTGGCACAGCTTCAATGCTCGGAGGCATGTACGAGTGATCATGTTCATGAATTGAAGGTATGTTGGATCCTTTGTTGCAAACCGTGCCACCATTTTAATTTTTAAGGTGTAGATAGTTCCATCATTTTCCAAAACACTGGTTTTTACAATTGCTGGGGAATTGAAATCCGGAACAAATCTTTGTGAAGTCCACACGGAGTGACCATCAAATACGACACCTCCAAAACCACCTTCTGCAATTGGCTTTCGGAATGGACGAAACAATTGTTGACGAACTCTTGTTGAATCCACTGCGGGTGCAAAGTCCACACGATACTGGAAAATTGCCCTTAAATAAAATAAACTTAGTTTAATTTCATGCTAAGTTACGAATAGCACTTTGCACTTACCAGTCCTTATGAGTTGTCACTGGGAAATAATTGGCATAATATTCCTTTGCTTCCCCAAATTTTCCAGCTGCAATATTAAAAATAATTATTAAGAAATAATTCACACAATTGACAGGAAAGGGAAATATTGGCTCTGCATTTACCAGTCCAACAAACTTATACTTAAATAACTCCATTTGTTACCTTTTGGAAAATTCTCATTTGGTCGAGAAATGACGAAGTCGTAGCGATCCAAATTCGTAGGAGGGGCACGAGGTTCACCTTCGCGATCACGATCTGTTCCATTTCCTCCATTTCCATTTCCATTACCATTCCCGTTACCATTTGATCCGTATCGAGTTAGTCTATCTTCATCGTCCCCTTCACCGATAGTCAACTGGCTTAACCGTGGTTCCAAAGATCTTCCTGGGGGACTTACACGATGTCCAGACGGCGTGGCAGGCTGCTCATCCTCTGCTCTAACTTGACCTTAAAATAAAATTTATCATATTAATTTTAAAGACGGCCTAAAATTCTTAAGTTATCTTTTACACTAAACTAAAAAGCAGCAGTGACTCAGTTGGTTTTTTTAACCTAGCAATGCAAGGAGAAGGACTATATTTTTGGTTGAATGATGCAATGTTATTTTCTTTGCCAAAGTTAAACAACCTAACATAGCATCCTTAAATCCATTGGAATTTAATTGAATAAAAAATCTTTCATATCCAGTCTAATATTATATGAATTTTCATAAAAATGGGTATGCTGGAATTAAACCAAAAAAGGTCTTTCTTACCTCTAGCTCTACCACGGGCACGCCCCGGCGGGGAGGTTCCATCCCCAGTTGGTGAATCCATTCTTTATAAATCAGTTGAATTTACTCTTAAATTGATCGTTCGCTTTGAGCTTAAATAAAGTTGAAATTTAGATCGCACGTACGTTCTCCTCTCTCAATGTCCAACTGAAGAATGAAGGGAAGGCTGAAGAAAGAGACAACAACGCGTCTTCTCTCTTCTGCTGTCTTCTCCGTCGTTTTTGTTTTAGGGGTGACGAAGAGGAAGGTGGAACTCTTACGGGGGTGGGTAGACAAACATACGGATTTCCATTCATAAAAAATAGGGGTCCTAAACTCAAACAAAAAAATGTCTTACAAAAAAAATTAAAAAACGAAAATTCCATAAACATTGTATTGTGATTGGAGTAGATTGGAGGGGAGGAGTGAGCCTTCCCTCCATAAATATAACTGAACTAACATCGCAGTTTAATTGAATGCGGCGGAGGAATCTCCAGTACGCAGTTAACCACAAACCAATCATAACTCAAAGAATACTTAATTCAAGCATTCAAGAGAAAGTAGTACGACAAATCAAAATGTATTAAATTAATTATGATTTAATTTTTAAACTTCATAATAAATCAACTCAGTTACAAATTCTTTTCTTCTTTATTTTAACTTATTAATATAATTTAAGGAAAATTGAGTAGAGATTTTTGCAGTATATTTTCACATTTCACTTGGATTTTCATTACATATTGGTTTGTTTGGTGGAATGGAATTTAGGATGATGATGGTTAAAAAGTATGTCCAAGAATGTATTATGTTGACTTTAAATTCTCAGAATGATATTCATTAAATTTTGCATCTGCTTCAAAAATTCCAAATGAAAAATTGTCTATAACATTTCCTTCGAGCATAAATTCATTCGAGATCTTAGAAAAACTATATATTAATCTTTTATGAATTATCACATAATGCACGAACACTAAAGAATCATCTTTTTCTTTGAATCACTAAATAATCAATTATCCAGTAAAGTGGACATCACGGAATTTCGCGACCTTACAAGTTTACAACTTGTCACCACGTCGTCGTCCGCGCACCGTATCCACCCGCTCCCCCACAAGGGGAGAATCTCCCTCACATGACACATTCCGTGACGATCGCGATTGCTGGATCAATTGCTGGATTCAATTTTTATGCGAATAATGTTGAATGAATGACGATGACGAATGATAATAAGATTAAATTCTTGTTAATTAATCATGAGAAAATACGCTAATTTACTAAATCATAAGCCATTTCATAGTAATTATCTTCGTTGTTATCTAATATATTATCTCCAAAATTATATGTTGTAATTTCTTCATCATTATCCAGAATTGCATCTGAAAGATCAAAAGTTGTTACAGCAGTCGTGTAACAATTTTCAACTTTTAGTTCAGTCTTTAATGATTCAGCCTCTTCTGACACGTAAATTTGTTCAGGTCCATCATCAACTTCCACTTTTGTATGTTTATTTTCATCCGATGTTGACAAGGAACTATGTTCCACCAATCCATCGTCATCCTCCCCCTCTGTTATCCTATTCATATTTTCTTCCTCTAATTCAGCTTTGATTAGAAATGAATCTTCCATTATTAAGGTAGGATCAGGGCTTGAAAATGGTACAAATTCAGATTTTACAGTAACTTTATGTATTTCAATCCCACGTGTTCTTCCTGGATATTGCTATTTAAATATTCAAATTAACATTATTTCTTAATAGATAATCAATTAACAAAGATTACCTTTCTTTGTTTCTTTTTATTCATTCCTAAAACTAGACGATCAAATGTTTCTCCTTTTCTTTTAGCAAATGCAGCTAAATTGATAAAAATAAATTAGAAAAATTAACTCTATTGAAAAAATGTTTATGAAACTTACGACCAACATTAATAGGATTAACGTCAACGAGATACTCAGAAACAGATGTTTTTACTCCTAACAATAGTAATGATTAGAATCACAATCATCATTTAACAAATTCCTTCTTTTATAAACTTACGAAGGTCAGGGTCAAGCGGTGGTAGTCTACCGTCCGAATCTACCTCATTCACTGGCTGTATTTCCGTTTTCATGGTTAGACTTCTGTAAAATACTTTACTAAGGACGTAGCTGGGAATTTCACGACCTAAAAATTTACATAAGGATTTATATTATTGTTCAATTAACTTAACTACTAAATTAATGAATATTTCTTACCTGGAAATGTAAAGTATTGACCTACAGATTTATGACGCGCATGAAAAATCTCCCTCTTATTTCTAGGAGCTATTTCAATATCTTTAACAATATCTGAAGTATCTTCAAGTTGCTCCTTCATTAATTGTACTGGAATTACTTTTTGAGTATCAATCACAATTTTTCTTCTTTTATTATATTTTCGTAATGATACAGAAGTTCCTTCTGTCTTTCCATTCATAGTATTAACTTTATAATAAGTATAAAAATAATAAACTTCAATAATTTTTACTTTTTAGAAAAAAAACTTCAAAAGAAAAGAATTAAATTTTAACTTTTTTAAATTTTATAATGAAAATTTCGGAGGGAGTCATTTCAATTATTCTTTTTTGGTGCATGACAAATTGACAAACCTAATTTTCATGTATGGGCGTCTTGTCAATTCTCTCGTCAATTGACGAAAATAAACATGAGCGATTAATGTTACAACAAAGATGTTAAAGTAAATATAGATAGGTCACGACGAGAAATAACAAGAACTATTGGAAGAGATTTAAGAGGAGAATTTGTTGATTTTCGGTGCTGTTGACAAGGAAATAATTATTTCTCCAAAAAAAATTTTGGTTGAAGTTCCGAAAGCTACCTTGTCGCCTCCATGTATAGCTTGGCTTTACCGTATTTGGTTGGCCAAGCCTTTTCGAAAAGCTTTGCAAGCCGGCTTAACTCGAACATTATCTTGGATTTATGGGTAGAAGTAGTATTTTTACAACTTTTTAGTGTGATTTTAGAATTGAAAGATATAATCTCCTGTCTAAAAAATTCCTCGCATATTTTAAAGCTTTTTATTCCAGAAAACAGTACGTATTATTACAACAATAATTAGCGAAATGAAAATATATGTTTTCAATTCTAAAATCACTCTAAAAAGGTGTAAAAATACGAGTTTTTTAAGGTACACATGGAGGCGACAAGGTTGCTTTCGGAACTTTAACCAAAAAAAAATTGAAGAAATAATTATCTCCTTGACAACAGCACCCAAAATCAACAAATTCTCCTCTTTAATCTCTTCCAATAGTTCTTGTTATTTATCGTCGTGACCTATCTATATTTACTTTAACATCTTTGTGTTACAATTTATATGAATTATATTCTCTTACATATATATTTTCTTAATAGCAGTGAATGTAGAAAATATAATATTGATGATAATAATGGGACAGAAAAAATGACGCTTCAATTGATTCTTAATGTTTGTCAAAATGTCATTGTTGGACCAAACCTCATCAAGGTTTGGAACTTCCAAATCCAAATTGGAAGCATCATTGTTGACCTCTACAACACTTCTGAGGTAATTCTTTAAAAAAATGGATTGGATTCCATATTGTTTAAAATTAATTTTAACTTTATTTTTTTAAATAGTTAATGCATAATTAATTAATTGGACGGAGGCTTAGAGATAAAGGGTTTCCTTTCCTTCGTTTTTCTTAAACTTATTTTATACGCTATTGAAATTATAATTTTCAGAAATTATATTCTAATTTTTAAACATATAGATTACATTTCGCAACTATTATCAAAACTTTCTTAACCTACACTATTAATTATGATTATACATCCAAAACATTTCTTATCATTTAATGGATTAGAGATCAATCATTTATTTAGAAATATAATTTAATTTTTATGATTTGAATAATTTAGTTCTTGTTTAGGGTGTAGAATTGTTGATTCATGGAAAGACAAATGGAGCAAAATCAGTTTTGCAAAGTACACCATTTGAACGATAGAATGAACCAATTGTATTTTTTCGAGAAAGCTGTGAACAATTTTGACGTTGAACAGTATCCAAAAGTTTCCAAGCGTATTCAGAATTTGTTGTTGGAGGACGACAAAACTTTGTCTCGGGTAAACCTGAATTGTAACGGAATTTAAGGTATCCATACGTTCCACGACCTTCAGCGCTGGTCCCTAAATTAAAATTTTCAATTAAGGTTCAATTCGTCTGACATGTAGTGTCATCCCCCAACCCCCCTCAAATCTCTTTTAATGCTAAGGAAAATATTCATAACCAAATAATTAATTTCATGGAAGGAAAAGGATGAAAACAAAATAAATGATCGACGTAATTACTTTCTCCTTTTTCTTTCATAACCTACAAAAAATATTTTCCCTTCCCGTGGCCGTGGTGGAAGTCACGGCCTGTAACAAAACCGCAAAACTTTATTTCACACCATGCAAAACTTCAATAAGAGACCACTTTAGGGTTTCCCCAATTAGTATTGTTTGAAATTAAATTTAGAAAAAATTGAGGATACGACTTTCATTTTCAAAATATTGTGTAACATACTCACCCTCATAAAGTCGAGCTTTTACTTCCTCCGGGACAGTCCTCATAGGAATGGCCGGATCCTGGACACATTCATCACATGGGTCAGGCCCAATTTGGATGACCATCTGATCACACCGTGGCTTTGGAGGTGGGACACAAAATTTGAAGTATTCATCCTGACTATCCATTAATTTCCGAGCCAATCTTAAAGAAAATTAAAAATTCCAATTATATACATTGATTGACCCCAAATTGGAAAAGTTGAATTTATCTTACTCCTGCTTGTCGTCACAGATAGCCATGACTCGTCCTTGAATTGGTCCCATGTTGTTGAACCAAATTGGATCTTTGTTGTGTTTAAGCCTAATTAAAAAACAAAAGTTGAGGTCATTGACCCCTGGCCTAATAGAGCATAAGATGAGAGTTTACCAATGTTTTCGAGCATGACATTGCATGTCAATTGTCTCAAGAACTTGACCTGAACTCACAGTGTCAAAGAAGCACTTTCGTGGCATCCTTATTTCTGGTTGAATGAAAGTTATAATTAAAAAATGAAATTGAAGAGTAAAGTTTAAAAAGACGTCTGCTTTCTCCTGACCCTAAAATAGAACTGAGAACTTTCTAACTAAAATAGTACTTTTTATTGTTTATAAGAAGTTGAAATGAGGTAACGTAATGTTGTTGTCATGGAAATGGAGTGACGCTATTGAGTTTCAGGGATAATGAGTAGAAAATCGCTAAAAGAAGAATCAAAGCATATTCTCGGATTTCCAAATAGATTTTTATTTCATCATTAGCCAGCATTGTACAACTATTTTGTCCTTTTATTCCATCATACTCTTTAATCCCTTTATTCTTTCTATTGAAACACCTACTTGTTCTATATTTTTCTTCAAAATTATTCAATGCTTTTATAAAAATGAAGCTAATAAAATTATCATAATAAACATAAATTGGATTTTCGTGTATGATAAATCTAAATCCATTCCAATATTTCTTTTGACTAGGCTGATTGGTAAACGTAAAATATTTTAAAAATATCTGACCAGGTACAAATTTCTTTAATAAATTATGCTAATCATATCCAACATTCGAAAAAGAGGGTTGAAATTTAACTTTTTATCCTCTCAGAAAACCTGTCAATGTCACCCTCATCGCGCCGTCGTTAAGTAAACTTCTTATCCTAAGGTTTCTTTAATTCACATTTCCTTGTATTCATCTGAGCATTTGATCGAATCCATTTGTTTGCAACTGTAAATTATTATAAGCATTCAACTTTTTTAACAGCTAATCTTAAATCATGATAATTAAAACCAGTAGTACTTACCGTGTTTCGTTCCATATAGGACCGGACAGCCTAAGTTATTAAAATTGTGTATGAAAAATCAAGTTAATGTCAATGAGCGATTTAAACAATTAATCATACCTCCATGTAAACTAAGTTGATCTGAACTACCGTCACTTCGCATATTAAACCTTGAATTAAAAAATGAATAAAATATAAATCTGAAAATGAATATAATAATTTTAATACCAAAATAAAGCAGATCCTTTAATTGGTTTTGCAATAACTCCAAGCCTTGGAAAAGCCGTTCCCCCTCCCCTTTTAACCTCAGAAAGCTGTAATGATGTAATAATAGAGAAAGAGATCAATTACATGACAAGGAGATGAAAAGAATTCGATTATTGAGAATCCATAGTACATTATTAGTTGTTGGATCTTACGTAAAACATAAATGTTGCAATTCGATCTCCCATGAATCTTTCTTCAGGTCCCGGAGTAAACTATTACAAAAGAACCAGGGTATCTTAATTACCCAATGAAAAATAATATACTAAATAATTAATATTACATCTTCAAATAATATGTCTAGATGAGGGTTGTAATGTCCTAAATTACGACATAAATGGTTAAATATATTGTAAGATTTGTATAAATTTTTGTGTTTTTGAGTATGAAATAAATAATATATAAATATGTATTATATATTACCAGCAATACCGTAATTAGCCACTTGTAAATCTTCAGCAGCAAAAGGACTAATTACATTAAGTCCAGTAATTCTTTGAATACGATGCGGAATCCATTTCAACAGTACATCAGAACTTTCTTTTATCCATGAAGATGTTGATGTTCTTGTCGCTGAATATTTTTCTTCTAATGTGGTACCCTGTACTCTTGCTCGGGTCATTCTGGGTGTAGCTTTTTTAATTATATGTTTCATTGTATTATCATTCAAAATATCATAAATTTGAATTATATCAGGATTTGTATGTAACATCTCAATTTTTTCTAGATACAAGGGTACTATTGGATCTTTCTTCAAAAAACATCCCAGGGATTTTCTCATGGATTCTGTCTAAAATTATTCAATTTATAATTTTCTAAGATCGAGAAAATAATTTAATTTTACTTGAAGTTCTTTTCCGGAACACAAGGCAGCAAAATTGTAAAGATCCTGTAAATTTTCCTGTTCTTGATATAAAACATAAACTTGATTCTCAGAGACTCTCTGCAATCGAAATCCATTTTGGGAATATTGTTTTAAAAGATTCTCCAAACTATCGATTGGGTGAGTGTATACGTAAATATTCTTTGGATCTTTCAGTCGAGTCTCATCGTGCTAAAATTAAATAAAATATTATTAGAATTTAGGAAAGAAATCATATTCCTGCATACTTACTTCTTTAATAGCTTTTTGAAGATCCTTGAGGACAGTTTCCGTTAGTATGCTTCTGTCGTCTTTTATAGTTAAAATGTATGCTCTATGAAGCCACTCCTAAAAACGTGTAATTTTCAAGTATTCGTAATTATAATTAATTATTCCTTGAGTTTGTACTGTTTTATCATAACGAAACTCACTACGGATCTTGCATAAACTTCAGCTTCCAAAGCATATATTCCAACTTGATAGCAGTCTTTGGCTGTAAGATTTGAATTTGTTACAAGGCCTTGGAAATTTCCAGAGGTAAACTGCAATTGGTATATTTTTAAAGATTTTTTTAAATTGAAACTGTACTAATGCTATTTAGTACTTCGGTAATGTTGAGATCATAAGCATCTTGAACTCTGATTAATCCTTCGATAGATCCTTGTACATCGTTAGAAGTTGGAAATCGAATTCCTTTTCGCAGTTTTTCCATTGTACTTAGTAATTCTATAACCAAATTCAATTAGCAATTCCTGTGCCTTTCATTTACGTAAAAATATAACTTATACTTTTTTCGTTTCGATTTCCAATTTCACGTTCTAAATCATGAAGTTCAATTACAAAGCGTCGAATAAGCCGATAAGTCATCAATGGATGTGATGATACTTTTATACTTAATTCGTCTAAATCTTCTTTATTGTCGTATACCTTTATCTTATTCGTGATTGGTTCATCCGGTTTTCTCATTCCTGCCACTATACTTTCTTCGTAATCATCCAAATACCTATAAATATTAAGCCGAAAAATTCAATACGTCAACATTCAGTTTTTTGATGGAACAATCCAATATAGTTTACTTTTTAATTTTTTCAATCCTTGTTTCTAAGATTCCAACATACTCGTTAAATGCGGCAAGAAGATGCTGTTCCACTAATGAAATCGAATTAAACTCTTAGAAATTCATAATTATTCCAAATTAATAATTATTGCTTGCTTACTTTTCATAAGTTTTTGTACTGCAGAAGAGGAAGTATAGTAATCTTCTGGACTACTTTTAACACATATTATAAAAAATAAGAACAATAAACTCAAATTAACTACAAATAGTCCCATTGTTCTTATAATTAAAATTAATTTCACCAGTATTAGTTCACTGAACTTTTATGACACTTGTTCTGTATTTGCACAAGAAAAGAATTACTGAAAAATAGTAAATTTTAAAATCAGGTTTGGAATAAGAAGAATCTGAGATCTCGTTAAGTAAGGCACCTGAAAAAACTTCAACAGGTGGCTACAATTTGGGAAAGTCACCACAACTATCTTCATCCTTGCTTATGTTTACAAAACAGGGATTTCCTCCAATGATTTATTTAAATCTTTTTTATTACAACGTGTAGTGAATTTGGGATAATGTCTACAGGTGGTTAATTCTTATATAATAATTTTATGTATCTTCTTCCTGTTCAGTTGAATTGGAATATCTTAAAAATTATGGGAAAACGGGACATTTCATTCGTGACCGGATTAGGTATTGTATTCTGCCTGTGGAGTCAAAAAAACGAGTTTTCCACATTGATTTTCTTTAAAATGTCTGCGGTTTTAATAATATCTTTAAATATATACTTTGAATTCATAAAAAGAAAACTCCAAAATCCTGCAAAAAAAAACGTTTTATGCAACTTCGATTGATGGCGTCCATTTTTTCAATTTTAACTTACAGTTACAACTTATACCCATCCACCATGACATTTTAACGAACGTAGCTTTTAAAAGTTGAAATTTTGGATGTAATATGAAATAAATTCATAATTTAAGTAAATGAATTATTGCAGAATTAATTGAAATAATTCATAAAATTTTGGAAAAACTAAGAGTTCATTGAACTCTTTCAAACTTTGTTTTCATTGTTTTAATTTTTGCCCAGCCCAGCGTATGTTATTGCACAAAAAAAATTCACGGACGAAAGACACAAGCTTCCAAAAACGTGACCGTATCTTAAGATTTTTAATTAGATTTGTTGACTATGCCAGCATTAAAAAAATGTTACTACGAAGTACTTGGAGTAGACAGGAATGCCACAGATGACGATATTAAAAAGTCATTCAGAAAACTTGCCCTTCAGCTCCATCCAGGTAATATTTCTTAATTTTAAAACAGCTGTATTAAGAAATTATTAGTTGACTCACAATATTTAATTTTTTGTTAGATAAGAACTTAGATCGACATGATGAAGCTAAGGAAGAGTTCCAAATGCTACAACAAGCGTACGAAGTACTTAGTAATACTCAAGAAAGGGCTTGGTATGATGAACATCGACATGCCATTCTACGAGGAGGTATTTTGGTTCTTTATATAATAAAACGTGATATATAATGATTAAAATAATTTAGGTCTTAATGACGACTTTGCGGATGACAGTATTGACATAATGCCTTTCTGTACCTCATCCTGCTATAAAGGATTTGGAGATGATAGTCAAAGTTTTTATACTGTATACAGGTGAGGGAGTAGATTATAATTGCTCATGTTCCTTTAAATATTTTATTTGACATTAATTATTATATTTTAGAGAACTCTTTGAAAAAATTGCAGCTGAAGAAATTGACGCATCTCCAGAAGAACCAGAAGAAGAAATCCCACCTTTTGGAGACTCCATTTCAACACACGAAGTAAGGAATTATGATATATCATACTGAAATTAAATTAATTCGTATAACTCATATCGAAGGTATTTGGACCTTTTTATGCTTTTTGGGAGTCATTTTGTACTAGGAAAAATTTTGCTTGGCTTGATGAATACGACACAAGACATGCAGGTTGTCGAAGGGTAAACTTGAAAGTTAAATATAAAATTATAAGAGGAAATTAATAAAGTATCTTCTTTTAAGGTATCACGTCTCATGGATAAAGAAAATAAGAAAGTAAGAGCTGAAGCTAAAAAAGAATGGAATCAACGTGTACGAGCATTAGTTGATTTTGTTAAACGTAAAGATAAAAGAGTACAAGCATGGAAAGCAGAACAGGAAATAAAATTAAAGGAAAAAGAAGCATTATTAGCCAAGAAGTTTGCTGAAGATAAAGCTAAACGACTGGAAGAGAGGAAAAAGATTCTCCAATCTGTAAAGAAGGAAGATTATCATTTAAATAATGGACACAATGACCAATTAAAAGTAACAAATTAACTATCAATACTAAGTTGAGTTTTTTCTAATCATTTTATTATTTGGACAGGAAATGGAGTCATGGATAGCGAATGAATATGGTGACAAGAGTGATGAAGAATCCAGTGACGAAGAAGAAAGGTAAGTATTTATGCAATTAAGTTATTGCATTCAAAATATTAATTATTTTCTCATTTTAAAAAAAACAGTCCATACTGTGAAATCTGCAATAAGTCATTTCGTACGGAAAAAGCGTAAGATTACTTTATTTTAACTTGAAAATTAATTATTCCTTAATTTTTTTTAATTCAGACTGTTGAATCATGAGAAATCTAAGAAACATCTACAACAAGTACAATTGCATAAACAATTGATGAAAGAAGATGAAGAATCTGAGGAAAATGGTGCTAGTGAAGGGGAAGAAGAAGCCGATCAAGTAGAGGCGAAAAATGCAAAAGTCGAGGTTAACGAACACGATTAACTTATGCTAAATATTTAATATCGCAAAATTATTAAAATTAAATCTGATCTCGGTATTTTCTATTTACAAAACTTGTGGATTTCATTTGCAAAGTTTTAATGAAACTACAAACTTTTTTTAGGAAAAAAGTTAATGCTTCATTAAATCTTTAGTCTCGTGAGTGAGTGGGAGAGAGACGTGTAGGTGTAATGTCATTTTCCATCAATTGTGTAAAGTTCCTAGAAAAAATAATTCTATTGAAATTGTAACATTTTCATTGTCAACTGCTTACCTCTTTCCAAACTGATATCACGCACATTAAAGTATCAAATATCCTTCATAGATCGTTTTCGTTTTTTGCTTCTACTAAAAATCCTTCCGGTGATGGTCGGTCATGGTTAGGAAGCAATATTGTCACCTTTTGAAAATTACTGAGTCGATTTTGATTATATAACATTTGTTTTTTTAAAATTCCAATTTTTCCTCATCCCAATCACCCATCATGTCAGTCATGCGAATAAAATTGCTTCCTTTCTTAATTTGTTTTCAAGGTTAAAAGTTCAAATCGATTGATTTCTTCTCCTAACTTTTAATTCATTTAATGGGCAGAATCATAGAAAAATATTTCATTACAATTTACTCAAGATTTAAGAAGTGACTCAAATAAGTGCGGTGTTAAAATGTGAATCATGCTTTCGCATAATGACAGCACTTGATCATTGATCTTTAGTTTTTGTAAGGATTAAAAAAAATCAAACAAACGCTACCCCTCAAATGAGTAATAGAATGGATACTTTTAATACTTGAACTTTGTTGTACATTTAAGTTGTAATTTTTTTTAAAGTAAGATGATGAATGTGATTAATTAGACTTAATCATTCCAAATTGAGATCAGGATGATTCATCCATTCACCAAATCATCATTCATGACAATTGGAAGAAACTGGGTACTTATTATTTACTTCGTTGTCTGCCAATTTAAATGTCATCTCTTCGCATTTCTAATAATCAAAGTTATTTTAAACAAACCAGTTTTTACATCTTTGTTTTTTTCCTGGGTCTTCATTGTTTCCGTTTGCGTTAATAATAATTATTTCGCAATCAATATTTTTCTGTGCGTAATCAATTGCAATGCAATATTTAGGAATGGTATTTATTATATTTAGCTAATGAAATAATGAAATAATTATTAAATAAATATTATTTATAATTATATTATTATTTATTATTATTATTATTATTATTATTATTATTATTTATATATTATATGTATAAATATTATATCCAAAGGGGAAATTCAGCTTCTATTCTTGGAACTCTCCCTGCTGGAAAAACTCTTCACGAAGTGTTTCTATTATA
>JAQGCN010000810.1:0-14607 GCA_034699725.1 Friesea truncata | reverse complement strand
TAGTCGTAAGTTTTCTGTTAATATGTTGTTGGACTTTCTTCATTAAAAGGAATTTTTTACTAAAAGGAATTTTCTATCTTCCTTCAATAATTACTGAAACTACTCCTCCTTTTACTTGGATTCCCAGATTGAACGGGGTCAAGTCGAAGAGTGACAAGATCCTTTACTCCGGAAAACTTCTGATATTATTAGCTGCTGCTGCAATAGGTACTTCAGGTAAAATTTTCATTTTTACTTTACAGTTCCAAGTAAATTCCCCGACTCTACACTCGGCGGAATACTATCAGGGTTATCCATAGGTTGTTTATTTAAAACTGAAACAAAAGGTTAGTATTATAAAATTAATATCACAAAAAAAAATTTTCTACCTTCATAAAAAAATATTTTATGTAAAAGTAACTTATTAATTTTAATCTAATATAATTAAAGCTCTAATCAATTAAATCAAATCTAATTAAATCAAATTAAAATTAAAATTCTAGTTTTAATTTTTTCATGTAATAAAATAAAACATACCTTGTGTAGCTGTATTTTCGGATGTATGAATTTTGTCATCCATCCTGTCTAGGCGCGAAAATAGGGAGACAAGGTTTTGATTGATTAGCCCTAACGTGTTCTCATATCCTGCAATAATGAAACAGTAAACTGTTACCTAAAAGCCTTTGCATTTACCTTTGTGTGGCAACCTTCGTATTTAGGAAAGCAGGAACAATGAGTAATTAAATATAGATTTTATAGTGATTTCATTATTTCTTGCTATCACTCGATACTTTAGGTAAACTGTCAGCATTTAACTGCAATTAGAAGCGTTTTAAGAATTATTTCAAATTTTATTGAGCCATTTTATTTAAGTTGAGCCTCAGAGATCTTCCAATGGACTTCCATGATTTTCAGTAGCTAATAAAGTTAACAAAATCATGAATTGAGCACAAAGCGTTTACCTCCTTACTAATCGAAAATTGGCAACTTTTAAGTGCTTATTTATCTTTACTGAAAAGTATCTTCTGCTTATTGATACTAGAATAACTATCAACATACCATATGTACCCTCAAATTGGGGTTCCGATTTGTCCATTTGTTCATCATTAAGGAGTATCCAACTTACTGCTTACTAAAAATATCCTAGTAAAATTGGACTAACCGCTAGTATTATTGATTCAGTGATCTCACTACTCCTAAGACTGAAACGGTACGTACACCTACGGCCGTTAACTCATAATTTTGGATTCTGATTTAATCAGTAATTCTGAAAGAATTGTCGTGTCAGCGAGTAAGGTTAATTCATTCAACTTTGCCATACCAAAGATGAGACCATTAACAATCATAATGCGATTCTGAAATCCTTAAAGATTAAATTAAGACAGATCAAAACTGATCTGAAATCAAGAAACAGAGTTTATTCTAGAGAACTTGAAGAATATTCTGATGCATGTAAAAACTCCCACAAGTGGAGGAGATGCAACGACAGATATGACAACGTTGGAACAAATCGAATACTATTCGATACTTCGAATACCTTTCGATACTATTTGTCATTTTTTCCAAAGCTCACACGGCCGGAATGGGCGTGAACAGGCATGGTCATCATAGTCCGTAAGAATAAAGGTGTGATGAGATCTTGGATTCATTATAAAAAGTTTTACTTTTCACTAGTTGGTTACATTCCTACGTTATAATTAAATAGGACCATGTGTTTTGTCTTAAATGTGACCGCTGTAGCACTTACACCGATGGCGTGTCGTTTTACTTGATGCCATTCAACTTCGATGGCTGCCGAATTGATCATTTAAGGAAAAGCCCTAAGGCATCACTTCCAACGTCACGCTCTGAAGCTTGACGTTGAGACCAAACTTCTCCGTACTAGATCCATGGTCTATCCATATCCTGTTGGCACTTTCCTGTGATTTCTTTTCTTTTCTATTTCTGTTAAGCAAGAATTTTAGAGACGATTATAATGTTAACTTTAAAAAACTTTAAGAAGACCAGTGGTGTTCGATGAACCATCCTTCCGTTTAAAGAAGTATTAAACCTATGGTTAGATTGGTAGATGGTAGTTGATAAGAAAAACTTGTTCAGATTATTTGATAATTAAGTTTTTTTAAATTGATACAAATTACGTGAGATCCAGAATGGCATTTGTTTTTCTTCAATTGAGTAATTTTAACTTTCACTTAAGATTTGGGGAAAAAAGTAAACACTACAAAAAGGAACATTGGATATGGCTCAATTTCCGTCGTGGTCAGCAGATCAGCTCCAAGAATGCTAAATAATCCTGCCAAAACCCGAGGTGGAAAAGCCCCAAGTTCTAATATAAAAATTAGTAGTAATTTAAAGAACTATTAGTAGATGGTACTTTTTTGAACTGTTTTTCCTATGTTAACAGTGCACCTAAATGTTGAGGAAACATTACGATTGTCACATTATCTATAATCTTGCAGAATTTCAGTAGGTTGAGATGGTGTTACTAGGCAGCAACTTGGTTTTACGTTGGTCGGATATGGACCTATAACGAAAATGTAATTATATAATTGTAGTAGATTATCCCATGTATTGTCAGGTCTTATTGCGTAATTTTCTATCAATGCTTAGTCCACAAACCCCTTCCCTTGAACTTGAACAATACTTTATGTTTTTAAAGTTACCAGGATGATAATTTCCATATATTAAAGCAATTCGTGAAATTATTCGGGTTAGAATATTCGGCAACTTGGATCCCACTCTCTTCCTGGATCTCTGCCGGTGGTGGTGTGTCATCATTGTTTAAAAGGTCTAAATATTTAATATGAAAAATATTTATTTATTTTTTGAAAAATTTAATTTATATTAAAAATCTACGATTATTGAATATATATTTTTTTTAATTTCCATGGTACTATTTTTGATGAATTAAATTTTTTATGCTTAAAATTTTCAAAAAAATCATACCATTTTGATTTTTAGCATTGTCGGCAACTTGGATCCCACTCTCTTCCTGGATATTGAAATCCCGTTTGCATTTCCAGTAGGAACTGTAATTAAATTAAATCATTAAATTATTTAACAATTACCCCATGAATACTAGTGGGTCCAAAAGATCCACATTTACAGGAGTTTAAAACAACTCATTTTCTTATAATAAGATAAAGGCAATCCTCCAGGTCAACTGATTTGTGGGTGAAGCGGTCCGCTTTTTCTTGCGCATTTGAAATGTCCAGATTTAACACTGCTTGACACTGGTGCATTATAAGTACACCTTTGTCCTCATTTTGTTGATTATTCAAGAAATACGCGAAGTAGGTTGTGTTTCTGGTGCTATCAACTTTCTAATATTGTTCTGATACCCTGGTGATATGAAATTACAAACAATTTTAAGATGTAACCAAGACATTTATCAATATTCATAAACATGCTTAGTCATGGAGTTACAAAACAGATACAACAATGTTCAGTTAGGTTACTAACACTTAGGTTAAATATTTCTTCTAAATTATCAAAAATATTTAGAAGAGTCAGGTCAGGTATGAGAGAATTCTCATTTCGAATTCTAATTCTATATTTATTAATTATCTAAAATATTAAGAAGAAGAGTCAGGTCAGGTATGAGAGAATTCTCATTTCGAATTCTAATGTATTTCTAAATTATTTAAAATATTTAGAAAAAGGGTCAGGTCAGGTATGAGAGAATTCTCATTTCAAATTCTAATTCTACATTCACTGATTATCAAAAATATTTAGAAAAAGAGTCTTTCAGGTAAGGTACAATTTTCAATTTTAATATTATTGAATGCACTTACTGAGCATTAGATTTTCACTAACGCATCGTTTTGGTTCCTTTTCACCGTTTTTTGATGAAACTATTTTGTATGTCTAGAAACATTGAATAGTAAGTAAATATTATGTAATTCTAAAGTTTATCTTACGTCAAAAAATGTATTCGGATTTAACAGACTCCTTATCGGTTTCTTCCTTTCGGTAAAAATTTCTTTTAGGATCAATAATTCCTTGTTTAATTGTTAAATCCAAGAGTCGTATACATGTCTCAATTGTTGGATTTGTATCATAGTAATCGAAATACTCCACTCCAAACAAAGTAAATTTTTTTTGTTCAAAGTGACAGTCCACCCATATTAAGACATAATCATCTTCTACCTCCAAATAATCAATCCTATTGTTGTAGTTTTAGCTGTTTCATGAAAACTAAAATTATCTGGAATGACTTTGTTGATCAATTCGTATATTCCTGTTGAATCAGCCATGAAAAATCTGGTGTAGATGAATAACATAATCATCGTGTCGTGATCGAATTCTAAGAATTAAGGTTCCTACAATAATACAGATTTTTGTAAGTATTATTGACAGAATTGAAATTTATGTCTCAGAATTGTTCCAATTTCATCATTAAAAGCAAGCTTGTCAATAAATATATATGTTTACACAAGATGTAACCAAATAAAATTTCATCTTTTTAATGGTAAATTATTAAGAAATTATGTAGTAAATAAATATACATGAATATAAATAAATATAATAAAAAATTTTGTAATTAATATTACAAAAATTTTAAATCATAAAAAAGGGTTACATTAAATAAAAGTCGAGTGATAAATTCAATTTTTAAAAAAATAAGGCATTTAAATGAAATTAAGGTGGTACAACTTACATTTAAATGAATCAATTGCAATGGTATCCAGTGATAGGTTAGTAATATTTCATCCATGCGATTGAAACATACAATTTAGTGAAGTTCTTACTCGAGAATATAAAACGCAGTGAATCTTTTCATACGAGTCGGAATTTTGCATATCTTCTCGAAATCATAACAAACATAATATGTTACAGCTGTGGAATTAATTGGAATAAAGGGAATCGGTAGGTTTAATTTATGATTAGATTTTTTTTTATATAATTTTGAACAAATGTCTCTCCATGTTTTATTTACGCTTCTAAATTTAACAAGTTGAAGTGAATCTAGTTGTCTTAGAATTATTTCCAATAAATAAGCTTGCTTTTGGTGGTTGCCGTTTGCTTAATCTATTCAATTCGTTGAATCGTTTTTGCACTTGATCTTCACCCTCACTTTTTGTCACTTAGGTCGCAAAACTCCAGCTCGGTTGGAACAGAAAAACATGTTGGTTCAACTTTTGGTTTTTGTGTTTTATTTGAAACTGGGTTTTAAAAATAAACTTTGTCTAATTGAGACATCTTTCAATTAAATATAATGGTGAATTATTGATTTATAAAATTCTTTCTGCGGGTTAAATATTTCTTTTAAAGTAAATCAAAAATATTTAGAAGAAGAGTCAGGTCAGGTATGAGAGAATTCTCATTTCGAATTTTAATATATTTCTAAATTATCAAAAATATTTAGAAAAAGGAGTCAGGTCAGGTATGAGAGAATTCTCATTTCGAATTTTAATATATTTCTAAATTATCAAAAATATTTAGAAAAAGGAGTCAGGACAGGTATGAGAGAATTCTCATTTCGAACTTTAATATGCTTTTATAATTATCTAAAATATTTAGAAGAAGAATCAGGTCAGGTATGAGAGAATTCTCATTTCGAACTTTAATATATTTCTAAGTTATCTAAAATGTTTAGAATAAGAGTCAGGTCAGGTATGAGAGAATTCTCATTTCGAATTTAAATACATTGTTGGAGATGAGAATGAGGAAGGAGAAAGAATGCATGAAGGAAGAGATTCCGATCTTGAAATCTCTACCTCGATAACTTTTTCGATTTTCTTCTCCTTCTTCTTCACTATTTTTTTATAAGTTGATGGATACTCATTTTTACTTGCATACTTTCGAGGTCGACCTGGACCTCTTTTAGGTGGCCCCTCAACATCTTTGGGTTGTTCATTTTCTTCATTTTGAGGTCCCGGGATTTTTGGGACGTCATTCTCTTCTGGTTGTTGGACTTCTTCTTCGGCCTCGGATCCAACTTCATCATTCTCTGATTCCGGTTGTGCAGGTTCTGCAGGCTCTGCAGCAGGCTGTTCGGTCAAGTGCCTGACAAAGGCCTTGCCAAATTCCTTTATAATCGTTGCACGATCTCGTTTATCATCAGGTTTTACAAAAACAGGTAATTTCAGATGAAAATTCCCAATACAAACCATTTCCAATTATAAATCCCAAGACTTGTGTTTCGTTGTAAGCAAACTTGCATTTAGGTGGTTGTAAAGTGAGACCTTCGTCTTGAAGTCTTCCGAAGATTTTCTCCATTTTTACTATGTGTTCATCAATCGTATCGCTGAAAATGATCAGATCGTCCAAGTAACTTAATACGACCTCTGGCTTAAGTCCTGATAGGATCACGTCCATGAGTTTGCAAAAATAAGATGGCGCTCCTGCCAAACCCATAGGTAGCACCTTGTATTGAAATAATCCATCTGGTGTAGCAAACGCAGTTTTCTCTCTGTCTTTCTCGTCGATTTCAACTTGCCAGAATCCGGACTTTAGATCCATGACTGAGATGTACTTGGCTGTCCTAAGTTTGTAAATGATGTCATCAATTAATGGTAGAGGATAGGCGTTGACATTTTTAGTGTCCCAATTCCAAATGTGGTTAATCTTTCGATATTTACTATTCTACCTGGCCTCACCGCGAATTTTACTAGAGTTGTATCAGTTTTAGAAGATTAAGATTGATGTCTAATTGAATAATCATGCCGTGTTTCAGAACTCTTTTCAATTGCAGATGAAAAATGATACCTTCTAATTTTGACAGGCTCACAGCTTGAGCAATGAAATGCATGCATTTTTACCCAAAGGTAAAACAAAGGTTCCTCTGACCGTCGTAGAAAGTTGTTCAAAATTAGCAATACCATAAGGTAAATCCTGGTCATGCTCGAAATAAATTTTGCTTTGTGGAAATTGATGCAAGAACATAACGGTGACAACTTTTGAGTTCATTGTGAGATAAGAAAGTAAAAACTTTAGTGATATTCCGAGGGGAGTATTATTATTTTAAACTGTACCAGATATCAGAGTCTCTTCGGTTAAGACCAGACCAGGTGTAACAAACACTTTACCATGTGGGAAAATTAAACACAATACTTGTACGGCTGACTTGTAATCAACCTGTACAACTTCCAGCACATTTTCACCATGCGCAACAACGTTTGTCTTCGCTGCATTTCACACATGTGTAGTGCTGGCTAATTATTATTTTTTCTCCTCAAGCATACATTCCTCATCAGTGGTGTCGTAATCCTTAGACCAAGAATCTATTTCACCATTATCAGAAGATTCAACATCTTCTCGATCTCGAACGATAACAAAGCCTCCTTGTGTCAATAAACACATCTTGGATTATAACTAAATACTGTGAAATTATCATTTAAACTTACACTTTCTGCATTATTTACATCCCCGATGAGTCCCTCCAAATCCTGCTTCAATATAAAAAGCTGGTCATGGTTGAGGCTAAAATACCAATTTTTAAAAATACTCGAGTCAATAATTTCGTTCTCCATTACAGCCTTTCAAATAATAAAATTACAATTAATATTAATTCAGGAAAAATAACATTAGCTTTTGACGAATAAGAATTGGGTTCATTTATTACGTTGAAAATGTCTTCAAGGTGGTTCGAATATTTGTACCATTTCATGGAAAGAAGTAATTCCAGACCATGGAGAAAATTACGCTGTTCGTATGGGTGGGACCGCATGATTTTCTTAAACATTTTTGAATATTAATATCTCCGAAACTACAAATAAATTTACAAATATGCATTACCTTTTATATACAAATAATAACTTTGAATAGGATCTACTTCTAATATATTTAATATGTCTAATATCACAAATTGACGTTCATGAACTTGAGTCTCAAGGAAATCATTGCTCTTGCATATTTTGTGATTGTAGAATACGTAACGAAGAACTTCAGGTGTAAACAACATTAAACCTTTTACGTCTATACCAATGAGTTTTTCTTGCTTGATGTACCCGAATAAATTGATAGGGAATTGATAAAAGGGATAAGCGGCTAGAGAAAATTTTACCGACTCATCTCGAACAAAGGGGCTGTAGTTGCCTCTTTTGTCAGATTTAACTCCAACAGGCCTTAAAAGGAAAAGTAATAATTTGGATTTCTTAGTCGCTTTCTGGTAGAAAGATATGCATTTCTCATATAGTGAAGGAAATGCTATGACTATTCGATGTGATTCATATCCCGTCAAAAAGCTGGAGATATAAGCAAGAACAACGTCTGGTAGTTCTTCCAATAGGGATTTTGTATGGTAATGAGGTCCAGATTTTTGACATTCCATTTGCATTTTGGAAAATGTTGATTTCTTTACAAAGTTATGTATGAGCAAGTGGTATGTAAATTAACATGTAAAGAAGAAACACAGAATCGGGAAACCTGAAAAAAAATACCTTTCGTATTAACAGTAAGGTATGTATTAACAGTAAAAAGACCAATACAGACTTCGAGCATTTTTAATTGTATGAATTAGTTGCTTTAATTGGAAAATATTGCAAGCTAGCAAGTTGATTTAGTGGTACCGTCTCTTAATCTTTGAATTAACTTTTAATTTTAATATAATTTATTAATTAAAAATATATAATAATTCCTAGGGATGTTTATTGGACTTCATCCTTCTTCTTTTGTAGTATAAAACCACTCGGTCGTCAGGAGAATAGCTGGTTGACAACGGCTATAGCAGTACCCCTTGTAATCTCCTTATAGATCCATTCCTGAACAAACGTCTCTCTTACTCTTGCATCAAAAACTGTCTTCGGAATTAAACTCCGCCCTCCGAAATTAATAATTAGCACCCCATCACGTTCATAAGAATCTTATTTATCCAGGCAACTCCGATTGATAAATTTATTCGGATTTATAACCCGTCTCCTAGGAAACGGCTGAACATAAGCCTTCTTCACCTTATACTAAAACGAGCATCAATACAATTAATCATTCTTCTTCACCAAGCGATGTGGAGTCGCGATGGAGTCGCGATGTGGAGCGATTGTAGAAAAGCTTCAAATAAGGTTATGAGAGAATTCTCATTTCGAATTTTAATATATTTTTAAATTGTTTCGAGAGTGACGTGCGGATAAATCCGCTCCAAAATGTCCATAGTGTCCACAGTGTCAATCGAAAATATTCCAGAAAAGGTCTCATGATGGGACTGTAGAGCAGGTCTAATAAAGAATACGGACAGTCGTTCAGCGACAAGCAATCCATCAGGAATTCCCTGGCACCAACTGGGTTATCTCACCGGAACGAACTTCCTTCAATAAAAGCGGCCGTTTCGGGTAAATTTGACCGCTGATGTAATAGCATGTTATTAAAGTTGATTCCCCAATCCCGCACTTGTTGCAGAGTAGGCATATATTTTTTCATCTGAATCACATGCTCGTAGAGATGTTCGTCTTGTTGTTCGCATTTAGAGTGATACGGGAAAGTTGTCGGATGATTCTTACAGATGAGTAACAATTTAATCCTCCGTTGACAATGGAATACTCTACTCCTTGTGCAAATAATTTACAACTACTAGTTGAAGATTGTGTCACAAATGTGTTTTCACCAAAGCTTATTTCTGGACGATTGCTTGTATTGGTTGTACCACCGCGGTAATGTAATAAATAAATAAAATTAGTTCATTCAGTAAAGCAAAAAGTAATTTTTTTATTATGATTAGTATAATACAAAATTGATAAAAAGAATCATGTTATTTTTAAATTAAAATGTATTATTAAAATTGAGTTTGTGAGTTAAAGGTAAAATGAATAAAGAAAAGATAAAATATTTTACCTTTTTCCTTTTCGAAAATGTCCGCCAAACTTCCAATTGAGGGGTTTAGGTTTATCAGAATCTTCATCCAATGGGGTCTCCAATCCATCATTTGACGTGATTTTCGAATCGCCACCCAATGGAGTCTCCAATCCATCATCTGACGTGATTTTTGAATCGCCACCCAATGAAATCTCCAATCCATTTTGCAATGCGGTTTCCAATTCATTTTGTTTTTGTTTTTCGTCAGACTCTAAAAGAATTATTTCAAATTATTTTAAATTCGAAATAAAGGACCTTATCTCATAAGAATAAGAGGGATAAATTCTGTGTCATGAGTAGTTTCCCGGCGCATATGACGGCGAAAGTCAGGAAAGGGAGAGTTAGTCAACAGTCTGTTTCCTTTAAGTGGAGGAATGAAAAGTTGACCAACACAACAAAGAAATTACTTTTATCTAAATTTTTCAAAATTAAAATTATGTGAATTTTCTGAATATTGTAATTTTTTAAATGAAATTTAACATAATTACCAGGTGTATTAGTGAATGGCCCTTGGTGTTCCAAATCTGGATTAGCATCTTTCAAATTATCTCCGTCAATTTTTTCTAAAGAGTAAGAATAATTTATTTTTAAAATATTATACAGGATATTTTAACTATTCACTAATTTTTCCTAAATTTATAAGATAAATTTTTATATTATTATTATTATTATCATTTAATTTTCTTTTCCCTAAAATAATTAAAATATTTATTATTATTTTTAAATTAAATTACCAGGTGTATTAGTGAATGACCCTTGGTGTTCCAAATCTGGATTAGCATCTTTCAAATTATCTCCATCAACTTTTTCTAAAGAGTAAGAATATTTTAACACCGTTAATAAGTTATTTCGACACCGTATGTTCTGGATTTAAATATATCTGAAACGTTGCAGAAATCTCTGCCAATTTCCGTCTAAGTTTTCGTGTATATGCTTCGTTACAAACAGCCCAGAACTTTGAGGCATGTTTGTCACAACAAACCATAATGTTTGCACTCCTCATTTCGAATTCTAATCTAATTCTAAGTTATCTAAAATATTTAGATGAAGAGTCAGGTCAGGTATGAGAGAATTCTCATTTTCAATTCTAATATTTTTCTAAATTATCTAAAATATTTAGAAAAATAGTCAGGTCAGGTATGAAAGAATTCTCATTTTGAATTTTAATATATTTCTCTTCCGAGGTGTCTTTTTCATCTGCCATGAGGAAGATGTATTTATACCCTTGTCCAAAGCGGTCCTTTATTAATGTTTCAGACCGATCGTGAATCATTAGTTTTTCAAACCCATTTGGGTCAAATTGGGTGATTATAAGTCCATCACCCGTTGGAGTGGGTGAAAATACAATACCCAGGCATGACCACTTGCCTTCATGAATTTTTTGGATTCTAAAGGACAGAATCCTCCCACCAATACACACAGACATGTTTTGTAATCGTGTTCCCTGGTTCCGTTTCTAATCAGTAGTCCTGGCTAAATCCTTACTCTCTTACGTCCATTTTCAAGAGCCGCAACCCAAGCATCTTTCAATTCCTTCAATGATCTGCTATCCTTATCTCTAATCTCCAGAACGCTTTTTGTTATGGCATTTGCGGTTAGTGGTACATTGATTGATTCGTTCCTTATTGCAATTGGTAGTAATAATACCACTTGGTCGTCATGAGAATAGCACGTAATTTAAAATGTTCATTGGTTAGAGTCAGATGTCAATGGATTAAAAAAGAAGTATAATTTAAATTTAATAGAATAAAAACTTATATTAATATATATTAATTATATTTACCATTATTAGAAGAAGAAGTTTCCTCTTCTAATTTAGCATTTCGTCGTCTTGTGCTCCAACGGTTATAACATTTCGGATTCATTGGAGCTCTAGAACTTTTAAAAAAAGTATCCACATGTTTATATGCATCCAATACATTTGACATGGGTTGCCATGAAATTTCATCCTCACTAAAAAAAACAACAACAATTATTTCAATTCAATGATACTATATAATTTTAACCGATGAATGCTTGTTAAATTATTAAAGTTGGTTACCTATAGTCAACCCATTTTACTCGAAATTGAAGTTGATTCTTGACAAACTTACAATCCAGAATTTCTTCAACCTCATAAATATCATCTTGTTGAGTTGTTGAATTTTGTTCTTCCATGATCGTCTAAAAATAACAAAAACGATTGATTATATTAATTCAAATTAATTAAATATGGTTAGTCAGGCTTGGGTAAGGCTGGTCTGAAGTTCTAAATGAGGGATCCCGACCGCCGAAGTCTGTCGGATTTGATGATTGATAATTGTTAAACTTACCTTAATTCAATCGGTTTGATCAGAGAGTAGAATGTGAATAAATATAGAGAATAGAATGTGAATTAATATGTTGAAAATTAATTATTGCTTTTACGTTGTAATAATAATAACATGTGTTCTAATCAAAACACAAAAGATAAATGGTAGAAAAATGTATTTCAGTATGAATTTCAGTAGGTTGACATGGTTTTACCAAGCAGCAACTTGGTTTTCGGATATGGACCTCTAACGAAAATGTAATTATATCATTGTAGTAAATTATTCCCTGTATCATGCAGTAACTGCATCGTCGTCAAACTTGAACCAACGGCCATCACCTTCTGAATTTACAAATGCTAAGTAGTGTCCTTCATCGATATCTCCCGTGTGAGTTATCACCTAATTTTAGAAAATTTTAAGGAAAACCTTACATTCGTGAGGTGCTACTGCGTAATTTACTGTCAATTCTTAGTCCACAAACCGCTTCCCGTGAACTTGAACAATACTTAATGTGTTTGAAGTTACCAGGATGATCATCTCCATATATTAAAGCAATTCGTAAAGTTATTCGGGTTAGAATGTCATATTGAATCCCGGTTGCATTTCCAGTGTAGGAACTCTAATTAAATTAAATCATTAAATTATTTAGCAATTACCCCTTGAACACTGGTGGGTCCAAGAGGTCCACATTCACAAGAGTTTATAACAACTCATTTTGTTAGATGAAATTACAAATAATCTTAATATGTAACCAAGACACTTAATATTCATCAACATGCTAAGTCATGGAGTTACAAAACAGATACAACAATGTTCAGTTAGGTTACTAACACTTAGGTTAAATATTTCTTTTAAATTATCAAAAATATTTAGAAAAAGAGTCAGGTCAGGTATGAGAGAATTCTCATTTCGAACTTAAGTATATTCTTAAATTGACTAAATTTAAAATGTTTAGAAGAAGAGTCAGGTCAGGTATGAGAGAATTCTCATTTTGAATTCTAATATTTTTCTAACTCATCGAAAATATTTAGAAAAAGGTCCAGGTCAGGTATGAGAGCATTCTCATTTCGAAGCTGATTAATATATTTTTAAATTATCAAAAATATTTAGAAAAAGGTGTCAGGTCAGGTATGAGAGAATTCTCATTTTGAATTTTAATATTTTTATAAAGTATCAAAAATATTTAGAAGAAGAGTCAGGTATGAGAGAATTCTCATTTCGAAGTATAATAATATATTTCTAAATTATCAAAAATATTTGGAAAAACGTGTCAGGTCAGGTATGAGAGAATTCTCATTTCGAATTCTAATATATTTATAAGTTATCAAAAATATTTAGAAGAAGAGTCAGGTCAGGTATGAGAGAAATCTCATTTTCAACTGATACTGTCCGTTTATGTTGAATAATATTCAAAATACTTCTTCAACTTCAGCAGATGATTTTTTTAAAATCTTTCATTAAAATATAAACATGAATTATTAATTTATAAAATTCCGACTTAAATATAAACTTTGGTTGGTTGCAATCTTTTTTTACTTTATCTTCACCGTCAGCATTCTGGCTATTCGAGGTTTCAAATCTCCAGCTCGGTCGTGGACCGAACAAAATGTTGGTTCCAACTAGAGGTTTTTGTTGTATTTGAAACTGGTTTTTAAAATTTAGCTTTGTCTATTTGAGACATCTTTAATTAAAATATAATGATGAATTATTAATTTATAAAAATCCGATTTAAAAATATAAACTTTGAGCATTACACAGAATATTATCTAATTTTCTTTTATTAATTGAATTATACAAATGTTATTTAATTAAAAATTTCATAGTTAAGTAAGTTAAGTAAAATTGAACTCTACGTTCAAATGTGAAAAGAAACTGATAAATAAATTATATTAAATGTTAACTTTTTGAATTGATTATTAATTTATGTTTTATTTATAATTTTAAGAAATAAATTTTTTTAGACGAAATTGGTTTAAATTTGATTTCAAGGGTTGATTTTAGAAATTTGTTTTAAGACAAAAACTTCATTCCTCTTATTTGATTTTGTGAATAAAAAAATTAGAACAAACGCCGAAATGTTATTTTATTGGTTATGTTTATAACTAAATAAAGGATAACTTGATTTGAAAATAAAATTTATATTTCCTTTAATAAAAACTTCGAGATGTAAAAATTCTGGACTACCGGTAATTAAAACACCAAATCCAAAATTAAATAAATGATAAACTAATTATTCAAACAAATGTTATAGACCCTGGTAAATTCTACTGCGCACCTACGGTAGCGGGCGGTCGATTTTAAATTGTAAACCCGCATTGGCTCTAACTCTTTTTCACAAGAAGTTCTGTCGGCTAGATTTTAATAACACTTTAAAGAATTTTAATTTAGTTTAAGTTATATTAAGTTATGGATCCATTTGCTACCTCAAAAATTATCAAATTCCTATCGTCTAAGCTTAAATCTGAGTTTGTAAACTTGGACATTTTACATAATTACGATAAAGAATTGAACAATTTACTACAACGTGGTGAGAATCATGTGAAGTCAA
>JAQGCN010000809.1:0-14615 GCA_034699725.1 Friesea truncata | reverse complement strand
CCAAGTTCAAAGGTTATGATTTGTGGATTTATCTTACACTCTAAATAATTGATATAGTGTGTATAACTGAGTAAATCAACAATTTCTTTCTTTCCAAAGCTCATATTAGTAATTTGTAAACTTTGATTCTGAAAATTTTCCAATTGCATAAGATGCTCAATTTAATACGGTTGATGGTTCTTTCCTTATTCTTAAATGATATTACTTTTATTTTTCAGAGTGCACTAAGTTCATTGAAGCACTCAACTGGAGTAGCAAAGAAAGCAGTTTCAACAATCTTGGAAATCTTAAAACTTCAACCATTTACCGAACGAAGTGTCAACGAAATGATGTGGGGATACGATGATCCGCTTCTTAAACTTGGAAAATCTATCCTCCCTGAAGGAAAACGAGTCCCATTTGACAAATTTGGTCTCTTTTATGGAAAGAATGACACGGCTGGTTCTGTTTTTACTGTTTTCAGCGGACAAGAAAAATTATCTGACTTTGCACGAATTGATGTTTGGAATGGAAAGAAACGGTTGGATCTTTGGAAAAATCCATACGATAAAGACAAAGACAATTGTAATACCAATAAAGACAAAGAACAAGATTTACTAGAAGATGAAGAAGAAGAAGATGAGCCTGTCCCATGTACACGCCCTGTTCGTTCTGATGATTACTGTAATATGATCAACGGAACAGATGCTACTGGATTTCCATCATACCTTAATGTCAATTCTACAATTTACATTTTTCAACCTGATCTATGTCGATCCCTCAAATTGAAATTTAAGGAAAATGTTACACAACAAGAACTTCCGGTTCTTAGGTACTAAAATCTTTATCATATCCGTCACAATTACACACACAAGTATAACAAATTATTAATCATAAATTTTTTTATTAGATTTGTTCCAACTGAGTCAACTTTTGGGGATGTGGAAACGTATCCTGAGAATGAATGTTACTGTGTTGATGGACCTCCATGCTCACGTCGTGGTACATTTAATATTTCTGTTTGTCAATTTGGTAAGATTAATATTATAAGTTGGATGTGAATTTCTTCAATTGAAAATTATATAATTTTTCCACCAATTAGGCTCACCCGTATTTATCTCATTTCCACATTTCCTCCATGGTGACCCTTCACTTAGAGCAGCAGTGGATGGCCTTCATCCTGACCCTGCTCGTCATCAATTCTACATCGATATTCAACCTGTAAGCAAGCAAAGCAAAGCATTTCAGAAATATTTATTCATCAATTAAAATTTTTACAATTAACTGTTTTTTTTTTAAAAAGAAACTTGGTATCCCAATGCAAGCTAAAGGACGTGTTCAAATTAATATTCAAATGAATCGTATTCCAGAGATTCCTCAAGCAGCAAAACTTGACAATGTTCTTATTCCTGTTATTTGGTTTGAAGATGTAAGTGATTTAAAAAATTATTTTAAAGATTTTTTTAATCAAAATTCTATTCAAACAATTAGGGTATTGAAAAACTTCCTGAGACAATTGTTTCATTACTTCGACAAGCTGTTTTTGTTCCGGATATTGCTGAATTAGCAATTTCTGTCGCCTGTTTTGGATTTGGGACTGTTTTGTGTGTATGTGGTGTTATCGTCCTAGCTAAATCATACATCCAGAAAAGGAAACGAGGAGGAAACGCTCGAGTTCAACCAGAAGTACTGGTAAGATATTTAATTAGTGGCTTGTAATACCAATTTGCTTCTGCTTGAAAGGTTGAAGAGGATCTTGCACTTGCAATTATGTTGGGAATGATTGATGAGGTTGAAGTTCGACGAAGAGAAATGATTGATACTGTCTATGGAATTGAATCTGAGCTTGCTGACCCCTTTCCCATTGAAGAAGAAGAAGCTTCCCCTGACGTAGGTGACAGCAACCTTGTTCCTGAGCTTCATGACGAAGGCGTTAAGACTGAAGCCACATCCCTCGCATCCAGTCATGATGGCGATGGAGATGTAGAAATTGCTACGCTTAGCTCTTAACTGCTATAAATAATATAATCCAAATTAATTAACTAATAATAATAAAACTTCTAATTTGCTTATGGTTAATAGCAGCGTCAGGCCGAGACGAAACTTCTTGAAAAATACACGCTCAAATCTTATGACTAACAAATTTTTACACACTTTACTCACTTCTTTAGTTGGTTGAAGGTATTTAAAAATCTGTAATTTAATAACTTTGCTTGGGTTCTTCTTGTTCTTGCATCATTTGTGATTTGTCATCTTATTAATTGTGGGAATTGATCACCCTTGTCTGAAAAATTCCAATTTTGTGTTAATTTTAGGTGTTATGTTTTTAACTTAAATATTTTGTTATTATGAATTTAAGGATGCTGAAATGACTGATAAATCTAATGGTGTTAAAAATGGAGTGACGATACCTTATACAAATGGTGGATTGGAATTAGAAGAAAAGAAAATGGGAAAAACAAATGGCCATGGTAATGGTGGTTTAGAAAATTTAGGAACAGAGACTGCAACGTAGGATAATGTACAATCCTTTTTTTAATTTTATTCAGTAAATCATTCATCCTTGTTCTAAAAGACTTCACCATCTCCAGTCTTAAACTAACTCCAGTTTAATGAATTTTAGAAAAAAATGTCCTAATAACAAATTCAAACTGCAATATAAATATAAATTCAGTTAATTTTTCAATGCATGTCAAGGTGTGATATACATTTTTTAGTGTTGTTAAGAAATTATTTTAAATTATATATATATTATATTTGTATAAATTTTTTTAAATATTTTATTGACTTAAAAAAGAAAGAGAAAAAACGACGTATTTTTTAATTATATTTCTTCTGATTTCAGTTGTCTAATTTTTTGTATATGCCATATTATATTATTATTATTAATGTACAATATGTACGGGACTAACAATAAAAATAATTAAACGCTATCAAATAAAAATGAAAATTGTAAGTTTATTACCATAGAAAGGAAATTATTAGCAAAATTAACTTTTATCAATTTATTATTATTATAAAACTCATTTTCCAAAAGCGTTTTTCTGTGCTGTTGAACTTCAGAATTTCAAGATTCTGAAGACAGAATTCGAGAAAAATGGTATAATAATTATTAATAAATTAGTAAAACAATATTGTGAATTTTACTTCTATTTTAAGCCCAAGAAGAAAGGAAAATCCAGGTCCAGAAGTAAAAAGGGTAAGAAGAGATCAAAATCTAAAAAATCCAAGAAGAGAGTCTCAAAGACTCGTCGTGGATTCCCCGAAACTGGAGGTGAAGACAATGTCTACGGTGGTAGTATGAGAACGGCTGAAACTGGTGGCGAAGATTACAGTATCAACGAAGTTGATGGTGAAGACGGTGGTGGAATTGCAGTGATTGAGGCCAGTAAAACTAAAAGAGGTCGGAAATCAAAATCTAAAAAAGGGAAGAAGAAAAGTGGTTCTAAATCAAAGTCAAAATCTGAAAAACGTGGACGTAAAACAAAATCTAAGAAAGGGAAAGGAAAGAAGAAATCAAAATCAAGATCCAAATCAAAGAATAAAGATAAAAAGAAAAAGAAAAAGAAGAAGAAAGGTAGTGAAGAAGGAGAAGAAAAGGAAGGAGAAGATTATCGTTTAATAGAAATCGAATATGATGCATTAAAGAAACGACAAGCGGAAGCTGATAAAAAAGAAGAAGAAAGATTGAAAGCTGAAGAAGAAGAACGTCGTAGATTAGAAGAAGCTGAAAGAAAAAGAATTGAATATGAAGAGAAACTTCAAAAAATGAAACCATGGGTAGGACTTTTGGAAGAATTATATTCAGAATTACATGAAGATGAAGAAGAATATGATGAAGACGAAGAATTTGAAGGAGAAATTGATGAATTGCCTGAAATTGATTTTAGAGATATTGTTGAAAAGGAATCAGCTATATTCAATTTCAGAGATACGGGACACGATGAATTATCTCCAGCACAATTAGCTCGAAAGATACGGAATGATTATGAAAATAAAATTCCAAAATGTATCCTCACAAAGCATGATATCAAAGTACTTTACAATTTGTTCAAGTTGCTTGATTTCAAAAATAAAGGATTCATGGGAAAGAAAGGAATTCTGGTTAAGTGTATCAATATTTCACAATTGTAACAATAATTAATTAAAATTTGTTTTTCATAGATGACATATCGTTGTTTGGGTTATGAACCAAAACCTAACGAATTAAAGAATGATCTTCAATCCGTACATCGTAGAGCAAAATGTAAAGTTGAAGAAATCCCAAATTGATTTTTTAAACTGATTTGATGATATTTTTCTTCAAATTTTAGCAAAGGTGACTTTCGTTGAGTATTTGAAGCTCATTGGAAATAAAATGGAAGCAAGAGAAGATGTTGAAGGATTACATTTTCTATTTAAATCAATCACTGGAATGAAGAGAAAAACAATTTCAATTCGAGAACTTTGCCAAGCATCATGCCGTGTAAATAATAGACTGGAAAAAGAAGAAGCGATTGTAAGGATTAATTAATTATGTTTAACTTACCTAAATTTCTTTTAAATAATAGCGAATGTTCAAAGCAGCAGATAAAAACAAGGATAAACTTGTGGATTTTGAGGAATTTTGTGCCTTAATGTCCAAAGTCAATTTTTTCATCTAAAAAACATCCTAAAATTGCTATAAATACAAAAATTAATAATAAAAACTAATTTAATAAATTATTATTATTATTGTTGTGATGTAAGAATTTATTTGGTTATTAAACACCCGATAGAAAATGAAGACACGAGGAAGGGAATAACTTAATGATTTCTTTGTTATTATTTTTATCCTAGATTTAAATCCTTTAAATTTCTGCAAAATTTGTCCAGATTTGCATTTTCATAAAGTTTCTTCATTTCCTCACGGATAAAATCAGGCAAAGGTTCTGGAAGACTGTCCAAACTGTAAATAAAGAAAAATTATATGAAGATGAATTTTAGTTTTTTTAGTGATTTAATATACCGAGTCTTCATATTTTCACGAAAGTGTATCAAGAAGTCATAAAGTGTTGGATTTCTCGGACTAATTTTTAATGCTCGCTTTAAACTTCTGAGCATTAAGAGAGGTTTATCTAAAAATAATTTAAAAAAAATCAATAAATATAAATTACATTAGAAATGTTTTAATATTTTTTACCTTTTCTTTTATAGATTTCATAAGCTAAAAGATGAGTCTCAATTTTATCAAATGCAAATGACTGTAATGGTTCAAGGAATTTCACTGCTTGTTCTAAAGGTTCTTGTGTTTTAGATAACATATCTGGATTAAGTTCTTCAGCTGGAGCTGGATGGTAGTCTCCATCATCTGCATTTGACTGCTTGGATTTTGCATGCTGTTCTTTTTTCTCAGCTGCAGCAGCAGCAGCCTGTAAATAAAATTCAGGATTTTATAATTTATAATTAAAAAAATAATTAAATTTAATTTAACCTTCTGCTCCATTTCAGCCTTTCGTTTAGCTTTTCGCTCTTTATTTTTTAACTTCTTAAGTTCAGAAGCAGACAAATGATCTGAAAATCAAAAGAAAATAATAAAAATTACATTATATTTCATTATATTTATAAAACAATTAAAAATTAACACCATCCTATTAAAATTAAGATTCAATCTCTTCTTTATGCGACACATTCAACAAAATGAAAAATGAAAATCCCTGATTGACATTCTATACAAGGAAACACAAAGTAATGGAGAATGATAAACCACAGGCAACAGGCGGAACAACCTTACGAAATCTTAACATGCAAATTATTCTTAAAAATTAAAATTGAATTATTCACAGCTACAGTTCTAGTTTCGAAGATATAACAAAAGTTAATTCAGACGAATACGCCCGAAAATATAAATTTAAATCCTTTAAATTCAATTCAAAAAGGGTGTTAAACTTTAAACCAAAAGTGCCAAAAGGTCACCAACCACCTAACTTCTTATATCCTTGATTGACAGGCTTCGTCGTGCATATCAGTGATAGAACCAAAATCATCAGAAATTAATAAAGTAACATTCTTTAAAAACAAAAACAAGAGATTATACTTTTGTATAATTAATATACTATTAAATTGTGATGAATAGATGTATGGTATGAAGTATGAACGAATTCAACTAAACCGGAATTAAACCCTGGAATCAACATTTTAAATATTTATGAATTACTTGAGGCAAAACAGGTTAAATAAGAAAAGTGGAAGTTAAATTCTTTAGTCACACACGTCATACTTACAAAAAATAACTTAAAACTATCACCATTTCCCTAAAAAACTTTTGTCCAGGTAGGTATTAAAATAACTCTACCTCGAAAACCGGATCTACTGAGCATTGACATGGATTTAAATCCTCAACAGACAAGGAACACCAGAGACAATTGAAAATTATACAGAAGGAAACCCCAACTTCCTTGAATTATAAATCTATTTAACAAGAAAGAAACAAAAAACCAACCCCATACCCCACCCCATAATTTTTTCACCTTTTGTCCAATCTCTATCTTTCTTCTTTCATTCATAATCTTTTGGCCGGTCTGAATACACACACGCATCCCATTGTCTTTCCAGATCCTTTATTTTGGATATTGAACTACAAAAGTGATTTTAACACGCAAAAAAATAAATATTTCAAAGTTCAAGTTTTTTAATTGTTTTCATAATTCAACATACCATGAAAATCATTCATGAAGACAGAATTAGACAAAGTTGTCAACTTTTAAGAAATGGTGTAGTGTAGATTTTTGAAAATTTATTTATTTACCCTGACTGGATCACGACAAAAAAAAATCTAGTAAGTTAATAATTAATATTATCACCAAAAAAATTTTTAATGATGTTTGAAAACGAATGAAAAAAAAAGAAATGAAAAGAAATCTTAAATGATTTTTTTTAGAATTTATAATTTTTAATATAGGAATTGAAAATGGGATTCAGACGGATAATAAAGTTGATTTTATTCAACTTTTTGATATATTTATCAATTAGAAATTGTTATTGTAACAGTGAAAGTGAAAAACCATATCCAGATTCATCAGTTTTTAATGGTGTTACTCAAAGACCAATATTAAATTACAGAAGAAATGTATTAGGTATTAGATATGGTGAACCAATTGTTCCAACACAATCATTAATTCCAAGACTTACAATTAAATCATATGAAGATCCTAAGACTGAAATACATGCACCAATTTACGATGAAGAAGAAGAAGAAGAACCAATAGAAATAATATCAAATCAAAAACCAATAAAAACAATACCAACAATACCATCAGGTTTACGTAGAAATTTCCCATTACAAATTTCTACAAGTTCAGATTCTAGTAATATTGAAGAAATAAAAGAAAAATCCAAAACAAAATCAACTCGTCGAAGAAAAGTTAAACGACCTCCTAAACCTAAGTCAACGACTCCAAAATCACCAGAAGATGATCTTAGAGATCCTGAACAATCATCAAGTAAAAGTACATCTAGTTCAAGTGGTGATAAAAATTTAGCATTAGAAATTGGATCTGGTGATGGTAAATATGCACTTATTAATAATTTCTTTGGAAATACAACATCATCATCAAATAATCCACCTGGAATTATTTCATATGCTCAATCTGATGATTTTCAAAATGACAATAAAAAGACATTAGGAAATATAGATGAGAATGATATCTGGCTTTCTGAAGGGCATCTACTTGTCCTTAAAGGGGGTGACTTTGATTCAACATCACGCGATAAATGGGAACCCATCGATGCATATGAACGTGACAAATCTAAGAGACCACTAAGAATACCATTGGATACAGACAATCCACCACCTTTTCCTATTTTTATTAATGAAAGTGGTCCACCTGTATTCTTAGGTCCACCACCACCATTTCTAATACCAGGCTATGGAGAATTTAATGAAAGTTTTGATCCAAGTAGATTACCACCACCTGGACTCATCCCACTCTTTCCAAATGGTACAATGCCTCAATTTATTGGACCACCACCATATTCAATTAACAATTCAAGACCTCCATTTCAATTTGGTCCACCAAATGGTCCTGGATTGTATGGAAATGGAGGTATTGGACCACCTGGAGGTGTTTATGGTAATGGACCACCACCTCCTGGAAATTCATATGGAAATAATTATGGAAGTCCACCTTTTAATAACAATTCTTCATTCCCTCCTCCATTTTTTCCATTTAATAATAATGGAAAAAGACAACCACCACCTCATCCACTTTTCCCTTTCGGACCACCGGGAAACGGTCCACCTCCAGGATTCAATCCAAATTTTACAGGTGGTCCGTTTCCTTTTCTTCCACCACTCGTACTCAATCCAAAAGACAATGAAACGGATGATCCATCAATATTTTTACCACCACCTTATGATTTTGATTATTATGAAGATAATAGTACAATAGTACCACCAGGACCATTTGCTCCAGGTCTTGTTGTTCCACCACCTAAAGATTTTTATTCTGTTTACAATAAAACTACACCCCCTATTTTTATACCTACAACAACTATTCCATACGTTTCTTTTAAACCACAGAGACCAAATGGTAAAAAACCAAAATTCCCAATTACAAATCCACCAGACGATAGCATTGAAGCAAATCTTCCACCACCTACGACACCATTTTCTGTAATTACTTTTCCTAAAAAACGAAAACAAGGAAGAGGAAAATATAGTAAAAATTATCATCCAAATGAAAATAGTAACGAAGTTCAGAATGAGCCACCTAATCATTATCAATCAATACCATTTAATGAACATTTGGATATCATCAATTTTAAACCTAGACAAGTGAGTCCAGTTCCAACTCCAACTCCACCAAAACAATTACAAAATTATGTATATGTCCGTGGAAAGTTAAAAACACTAGCAGAAATAGCTGGTGAAGCCATCGTGGACGAACTGGGGGAACCAACACCTCCACCACCATTTGATGAACGTGGATATCCAAATCGTGATGTATCTTATGAACAATCACCATCTCCTCCAGTTCCAGTAGTTCATCAACTCCCACGTCCTAAGAAAACAAAAGGACGAAAAGAGCCACCTAAAATTTATTTTACAAGTCATGAAATTCATCCAACTCCATTCACACTTAGAAATATTAATAATCAGAATCCTCAGTTTACACCTTTAGTTTATTCTCAAAATTCCCAACAACAACAACAGTCACAAATTGACGAACCTAGAAATAACAATCATCATCATGGTCAAGTAGTCTACCCACAACAGGATAATGTATATCAAAATCAAGGATTTATTGGACCTACATATTATACAACAAATGATCAAAATACTCAAATACAACCAAGTCCTTTACCTCAGGGTCAACTTTTTCAACCTCAAATTCTCCAGCAAGTACCATATAATTCACAAGGTCAAAATCTAAATCAAGGATCTTATCCACCATCTTCTCCTCAACAAACTTATACACAACAATTCCAACCTGTTGAACAACCTAAGAAACAACGACATCGTTCTAGAATTATTTTCCCCGATGAAGATGAAAGACAGAGAAAAGCACGTCTACAACAACAGCTACAGCAACACCTTCAAAATCAACAACCACAGCAACAAATCTATTCTAATCCTCATCTTTTTCAACCCCAAGGCTACTATTCACCAATAAGTCAATACAGAACTACACTCTCTGGACAATTTATTCCAAATACTTATTATCCAAATGGTGGATTCCCAGGAACTTTTACAACACAATTTTATAATCCAGCAATACAACAGGAAACATCTCCATTTTTTCAACAACCCCAACAGAAATATATTCATCAAAATTATCCAATTCAACAGCAATATCAACAACAGCCTCAAAATACATTTACAATACGTAAACTACCTCAAGAAAATGAAGAAAGGGGACAGGTAGTACCATTACATCAAGATATCCTCGTTAACTACAGGTATGGATATTTATAATTGTTTAACACAAGTGTGAATTTTAACCCCAAATTTTCATTAAGTTTAGGTCTAGGTTAATTATTTAAGTTTCATTAATTTCACATAAAAATTCTTTATAAATGACTGCACAGGAGAATATCTTACGTAGAAAATATTCTATTTGCTATGTCTAAATTCCATATTTGCTCTACTTCATCAACCTTCACGTCCTTCATGTCTAAAAAGCGAGTCTTTTTTATTGCATAAGTCCATAAAACTTCAGAAGGGAAGTTAAATAATAATAATACCACACATAGTTAGCCAAAATTACATTCTTAAAAAAACTAAACTTGATTTAGACCATATAATTCATCGTCATGATTGAAAGGCTAAAAATGTAAACCATACAAAATCAATGAAAAGGACAACATCAACATCACCGAAAAAATTATACAAGTGCATTGTTGTTACTATAACCTTTCTTTAGTTTTTTTTTAATTAAAGCTATTTATAAATTGTTATCTTAAGGGTTAATTAAATCCACACCCGTTCGTTGAAAATTAAAGTGTGAAAAATAAACGTCAAGAACAAAATGGTTAATGGAATGTCTGTCATTGATATCTATCATTAGAAATTTATTACCCAGAAACAACACCCTAGATTTTAATTTGTACGAGATTATATTGGATATCAACTTTAGTTAACAGTAGTAGCGGTAGGTAAGGAAGTGAAAGGATATGAATGAAATGAAAGGGAGCTTTTAGTATATGAAAAGGTCAAGTGAATAAATTCTTCGGAATTTTTAAAATTGAAATAAGACTAATAAAAAAGTATGCAAAGATCTTCATAATAATATTTTCATTAGATTTCTCATCATGATCAAAGTTCTTTTCCTATTCTTTTACAAGAGTTGACAGAATTTCTATAGTTTTAAATTTCCCTTGACTTAATGTCATGTAATATGTCCTTCCCTTCGTCATCACATCATCACTACTAAGTACTAACTACAATATAGTATAACTATCTTAATATTTTTCTCAGCTATGATAAATTATTAAGGAAACTATGAGAAATTTCTGATCCATGTCATCACAACCGGATCTCCTTTTATTATTTCATAATCCAGTGTTTTAATTCTATTCTTTTGTTTTAATAGAGAGCCTTTACCACAGTACAATTCAGAATCAGAATCTATCACAACAAGGTCAGTTCTGAAGGCTGGTCCAAGTTCAAGTGGAATCTATGGAACACAACCTACAGGAGAAGAATCTGCAGTTCCAGTATCAACACAGGGGACATTCTATTCATTCGAACGTGGTGGTCCTGGTGGATTCAGTTATAAAATCCGTTTATGAGAAACCACTACCACCTACTACTCAACAAGAACGAGGTAAACAGGAACCTTAAGGATGCTATGATTCACAAGAATTAGCCTATCAGAAGCTAAACTTATATAAAATCACCCACTCAACAATTAATTAATTCCTAAGTAAAAGCTGTTAAGTGGATTGTTGTTTATATCTCTGGGGCTGTGAAAGGGAAATTTTTGGAAGGAAGTAAAGTAAAAGGGGAAAAAAGTTATATAACTCACAATTAAAATGATACATATAAAAAACAAACCAGAAACAAGACTTTGAAACGAGTTTATCAATAATAATAAATAAGTAAATGCCAAATCAATAGTTAGTAATATTACGGAATTTACTTAAGTAAATCAAAGCGGATAATTCCTTGAAGTTGTTAAATGAGGTATGATTTGATAATGGTGGGAGGGAAGGGATGCTGCCAGAGGCATAGGTTGGGTTCCTTCCATTTTAAGAAGCTGTTTAACTTCCTTCCAACCAAAAGACAATTAAATTCTTAAATTGAGATCATTAATTTAAACATATAAAAAAAAGGAATAGATGACATTATATTTGCCATACCACCACCACAGAATCAAATCAACAGCCACACCCACCAACAAATTTTAAGTACCCCCTTCCCTAATTTTCTGTTGTTTCTTCTTTAATAAAGCCATAAGCACAAACTAATAACTGTTACTGCTAAAAAATTAAACTTAATAAGTATATACTAAAATTGAGGAATAATTTTTGTAATGATGATTATTATAAATGTTTGTTATATAAAAAATTTCGCACTCTCATTCATTCATTTCCGATTGTTAAAATTTTTTAAGATTATTATAAATTCATTTGTAATTGTAATATTATTATTGTGGTTTTGTAAAAAAAAAGGTGAAAGAAATTAAATTGGCAGGCGATATTATTATTTATTGCCTCCTCAGAATTTAAGAATGTTATTATTATTTGTTTTAGTATATTACTTAATTTTTATTTTAAAAAAAAATTAAGTTACATGACTAGTAAGAAAATAAAAATTAATTTAAAAAAAGAAGTTATTATTCAACTTTAAATTGGAAATTATTATTACTCAAATAAATTATATAAGAAATCAAATATTAAAAGTAGAGCATTCAATAATTTCTAATTGATATCCGTCATTTCCCGTCTTGAGGGATTTTATAAGACGCGTGCCTGTTGTGCCAGGTTGTTACTCAGGAATCTAGTAAAACGATACCTTTATAAATTCAAGGGGAGGCGTAATTCGTCATGGACGAGGGTTTTTGATTCAATGAAATAATAAGAGATTGTTTAGGATACTTATAGGATATATTATAAAACAACAAAAGAAAAATATATATTCTAAATTAAGTAATCAATCGACGAGATCAGATCTGATTTTTTCCATAGAAAATATAGGTCAACATGATTCTTTTATACGTCGTATAGTATAGCATATAGCATAGCGCAGGTAGGATATTTACAACTACAAAATTAATAAAGTAACTAACTCTGTCCCTTATCATTATAAAATTATTGAACTACTCCTACTTTTGGACTAGACCCTCAACAAACAATTGACTTAACCAATACTACTAAAACTAATCCTTTATTACGAAAAAAAATTACAGTGGTCAAATCCTGATTTTACCTTCAGCTTCATCTCTCGTCTCGTGCTAACGAAGGCGTACCAACCCCACCCATTCCTTCAAATTTTCACGTCCTTACTTAATTATTGCCCTTATTTATGACATTTGTCAAATAATTTAAATAATACCATTTCAAATTAATATATCTATCTATCTTAGTTAGTTAAAAATATTATTTCAAAATTAAACTTTTTATATCATTCATCCATTTTTTAACAATCTTCTACAAATAATAATAGGAAATTTTGATCAAATTCTTATCATTAACTTATTAACTTCAAAAATTTCTTTCGTAAGTGTTTATTACTTGAAGTAATACACAAAAAGATGAAACTTAAAATTTTCAAAATAGTTTTAAAAAAAAAGTGTATGCTTATAATATTTCCAGTAGAAGGAAATTTTAGAATGAAAATTGGACAATTACGTGGACTACTGCAACTGCACTAAATATTGCAATATAAGTTTCTGACATTGTGTCATTCATTTCAAACACCTAAAAAAAATTATGTCATAATCATAAATAGTCGTATCGTAGGTAGTAATTATGCCATAATGATTATACAATTATTCTATTTCAAGTGCATCATAAGATCCTGTTCTTGTCAGACTCACACAGTAGTAAGTTAATCCCTTTGCGGAAACAAACGAGGAGATGAAAGAGATCAAAACTGTCAGTCAAGTTATATCTTATTAACCAGACTATATCATTTAATATAACAATTCGTCAAAAGACAAAAGCAGAGTGCGAAATCCCTTTGTTTAGCACATGTCGCTTATGGGTGTAACTACATCGTTTAGTCGCTCAATTTACTTTTTCTTACCCTTAGGGATCATACTATCTTATTCAAAAATCAGAGATCGTATTCATTCTAATCTGATTTCTTCATAATAATTATTCAAAAATAATATCAAAAACCAAAAGATACAACGACGAGAGGAGAGTGTCCAATCCCTTTTGTTTATTCTTAAACTCGCTCAACCACAAAAATTTTATATTCATGTCACTCTTACGACTATTTTGTAGTTTGTAGTAACTCATCGTCGTCCATCCACCGACCACCGACCCATTTGTCTCTTTTACATCCTCAAAAATGATGACAAATCTAATATATTCTTACAAAAATCTACCTCCAAACAAGAAAAATAACTGAACTATATTAATAATCTGTTTTCATTATAATAAAAACCATTATTGCAAAATACACACATAATAGAAATTAGATTATTATGCAAAAAATGTTTCAGAATCAAAGATTGATTGCTACTAAAAATGAGATGATGATATTTAATCATCAAAATCTTTGTCACTCAAATCATAATTCGGAACATTAAGGAAATTATATTAAGTTGTTTACTCTCATTTAACAATAATACATCATGTATGCAAACACCTTTTGTTTGATTGTTGTAATGATAATTCAAGGTCTGTTGCAACAAACCACAATCAACAATACAGTTTTCATCCTCTGTCACTTTAAATTTACGAGATAGATAATACGTAACTTAAATTCTTTGACCACACATCAAGGATTATTAATATTCTTTCAAATTCTTTGTTAAAGAAAATCATTAGAAAATTCAAGAATCATAAAATCTTAAACACTTTTCTTTTAAGGTCCTTGCCTTCTATTGCCTAAGCTGCCTTGAAGGAAATGATTTTATCCTTAACTATTTAGGCTTGTATTACCAACTTTTTCAAAGGAAACCAATAGTTTTTAAAACCATTGGTTGCCCTACTAGTAGTTAACT
>JAQGCN010000808.1:0-14627 GCA_034699725.1 Friesea truncata | reverse complement strand
ATTTTAAAATTAAAAATACCCCCCCCCCCCCCATAACTTTAATTTGATTGTTAAAATGTTGAAAGATGAGGTTAGTATTACAAATTGATGTGACGAATTACAACTTACAAGGAAACAAAATGAAGTTACAACTTGGAGATAAAGGAACTTTAACCCGAAAATATGGTTTAATCCCACCTTTTGGGACGTATCACTCAACAAATGCTGAGAAATTGACAAACCTAATAATAATCTGACAAAGCTACTCGTTCACAAGGTCCCTTGCCCTTCGTCCCTTACATGACCATTAATTGACTAGTCACAAGAAAAAACTATTGTTTAAGAAATTAGACACGACTACACGCGTCTCTTCCAAGTCCACACAAAATCCCTCCTTTTTTCTAACCACCAAATCAAATAAAATTAATTTGTTTTGTCCATTCTCTGTCATTCATTTGTTTACATTTGATTTGCATTAATCGTTTTTTCTTACTACTTAATCTTGTCTTCTTCATCTTCATTGTATTGAGATTGACGAAGGGAAACGGAAGGAAAACCTTCAATTTTTGTTTTTAATTAATTTTGGACATATCAATTAGAAGAACCCTTCATTGTGGTCGCTTACTCTTAGTTGTATAGTCTTGTAGTTCAATATGTCAAGCACTCGCACTACTAAAACTAAACCACCAAAACCAAAAGGGAACAATGAAAAGGTAATTTTATAAAACTTCATTTTAAAAAATTAAATATTTTTTTGCATTATTAATTGTAAAGGTCCAAAGTTCCGAACTATGGCTCCTCCATCCATACAATATCTGGAAGATTTTCTGCGCCAATCCAGATGATCAGAAACCAGAATATTCTAAACTCTTTCAACGTACTAAGAAAGAAATGGACAATCGAGTGGTTACAAATTGGCATAATGAGTCAACTTATGAGTTCTCCTGGTTTAACATTTTGGTAGAAGATGGAGACGAACCTGTTGAAGAAATTGGACCCTTAGTTGAGTGTGCAAAGAAAGTTCGTCAATCTCAACTCTACTTAAACAAATTACCAGCAATATACTTGTTCTACGATTGGAGTCCTTCAATCAAGATGGGTTTTGCTGGATCTAATTATAGCAGTGCAGAATTAATCGAAATCCTTGAGACTAAGAAGAGAAACTTTGAAGATAGTTCATTAGCAGTCGTCAAAGAAAACATTGCCATTAATTCCGAACGTAAAAATCACATAATAAGTCTCAACCAATCATGCTCTGGAGCTGTCCAAATGCTCCAATATAAAGACTTCGAAGTGTCTCTGGAAACTTCAGATTCAGACTCTGAACACGAAGACTCGGAGCAAGATGATGGACAGACGGATAAAGATGCTAGAATTATTAAAAAACTACAATTTACTCTTACAAGTATCATGAATGTCCTCATTGACAAGAAAATTATGTCACCAGCCTTTAAACCATTCTTGATTAAATTGGTGAATGAAAACATTTGTGACACGTCCAATCTTAATTCAACAGATCTTGAATTTCTGGTTATGCAAACTGGTATCCTTCGTCAGCGTGAGGTGGATGGGAAGAGGGTGTTTGTACCCAACGATCTGGATGAATAAATAAGGTAAGTCTGCTTTTATAGTTCAATCTAATCTAGATCACTAGTAAATTATGTCAAAATATCTTTCAGAAATATTTTCGCTGATGTTTCTTCAAATCCTCACCATGTAAATTTCTTTGAACAAAATTATAAAAACTAGACAATGAACTTTTATGAGATAGATATATTTAATTGCTATTACCAAAATAAAATAACCATAAAGTTCAATTAAGTTTCTATTAGCCTTAAAAAAGAATTTTCTAGTTCATTCAACTTTTATTTTTTCAAAAAAAAAATTTTTTTTGCTTATTTGAAATAATAATAATCAAAGACTGTTTAACTAAATAAGCAAAAATACTTTATTACCATAAGCTATATTTATAAAAATTCACTTGCATTGCTATAGATTGTTAAATATAAAGTAATTAGAAGGAATTTAAAAAAAAGGAATGTTAATATTTTATCCTAGGTAAGGTATTGGATAATAATTTGGTATAATATTTGTTGGTTGTGGATTATTTTGAGTAATATATGAAGTAATTCTAGTTGGTTGTATTCTGGTTGAATATATTGTTGTTTGAGTTGGTTTTGAACCAAATTGAATTCTAAGTGTTTTTGTTTCTATTATTGTTGTTAATGTATTAATTATAATTGGTGATGGTTGGAATTGTTGAGTTGGAACTAATTGTTGTGGTAAAGGAAGATGAGGGGGCTGTGGATAAAATTGATGATGCATTCCATTTCCACCCTTTAAATATGATAAGAATGCTAATTGTTCTGGACTTAATCCATTTAATTCAGGAATTAATTCTTTTTTCTTTTCTACTACTATTTTAGGTTTTGATGTTGTTGTTGGGATCTCTATTTTATCATCCATTGAACTTAAATCAAATTCTGAACCGACTGATCGAAGTTCCTATGAAAAATATAATACTTTATAAGTAAGAAAAGTTATAAAATTAAATTAATAAAATCTCTTTCTTACATCAGGTGGTGCAATGAAATGTTCGTAGTTAGCATCATTTTCGTTTGTTTCAGATTCACTTCCAATTAATTCCTCACGATGTTCAGATCCTGCTTCCTAGAATTTCGTATGCATTTAAAATTATTATAACATTCTAACATAAAAAATAGTGAATATACCTGTAGAGCAGTATTGAATTCTGTAAGAGATTTCGTTGGTAGGAAATGATATAATTCCATTGGTGGTAATGTTTTATGTGCTGTTACGATACGTGTTACAAAATATGATTGTGTTAAAGTATAAAGAGTTGTAACTCCATCATATAAAACAGGGAGGATACTAGTTTTCAACATGAGCTAAAAAAATTAACTGAAAATGATATAGTTTTAAAAATATGAAATATTTTACTTGTGTAGTTGAGAATGTTTGTGTAATAGTTTCAAGTGGTGGTGTTGCAGTATCTGATGGTAGGATAATAATAGGTAATGTTGCAATATTTTTAGTTCCTTCAAGTATCCGTTCATATGGTGGTACTGTATGTAAAATATTTTCAGGTGTAATCGTACCAAATGTTGGTTGGATTGTTTGTGTTGGTGTAATTGATTCTTTTGTTGTTGTACGTGTAACAGTAATAAATCTTGTATTTTTAACATTTCCTGCTTGAAATACATAAGGTGATTTAATTGTTGCAATTTCAATCCATCGATTTGATTCAAAATCTGATAATTCTGTTGGTGATATGGTTGATACACGTATTGTTGATGGAATTAATTCAGTAATATCATCATCTGAATTTAATTCATTTGAATTTGGTTTAGTATCTTCTTCAATTAATTCAGAATAATTTATATTTGTTCCAATTGTTCCTTCTTCTTCTTCTTTTGTTTTTATAATATTTACTTTAGGTTTTGGACTTGGTTTAAATCTCCAACGGCCTGTTGGTCGACTTAATTTAAATCTAAAAAAAATAATTACTATAATTTAAACTCTTAAATATTATAAATATATTTACCTGTAAATGGAAGTGGATGAAGTAGGTGATATATACGCATGTTTTTCTGAATTAATTTTTCCATTTCTACTTCCACGCGATGTAAATTTTCTTCCATGTGGTGAAGAACTTGGAGCTGCTGGACTGCTGCTGTATACGTTGACAGTTTTAAAATTGGAATTCTGTGTGAATATTTGGGATGGTGTTGGTTTTGGTTTATTATTATTATTTCTTCCTCTGTTTGTTCTAAATCGATTGTTTCCAGTAGAAATACGACGTTCGTCAGAATAAGTATCAGGCGATGATAGCAATAATTCATTGGATTCCGTTGAACTCACGATCACCCTGTGAAGAAATTTCGTAGTAAGTTATTGCCTTTATCAAAATTTTTCTACGTTATTTTCTAAAATTAACAGCATTTATTTAATTTTTAATAGAATTAACTAAATTCATACTTATTTCTCGTCGTGAATTTTTTAGGTTCATTTTGTCTGTTTGTAGGTCTAAATGCCTTCCTAGTTGTAGATTCTGGTTCTTTAAAATCTACATAAATCTCAGATTCTTTTGAATATGCTGCAGAGTGTGGTATTGGGCTGGCATAAATTTCAGCTTTTTCTTCAGTAGATGCTGGTTTAATTGGTAAAACGTAATGTGTTGAATTTTTAATAGGAGGAGAAGAAACTGGTGTTGAAGTTTCTTCGAAGAAAATTCCTTCCTCTTGTCCCAGCAATTCCAAATCTAGAAATTATATTACACAATAATTTAAAAAAAATTTAACTCTTAGAAATACATTTTATATGAATATTATACTGAATCTTGGATCATCTCCAGAAGATGAAACTGATTTTTGTGTAAAAAATTCAACATTCTCTTCTTTAATTTCAGGTTTGACAATTATAGGACTGGATTTCTTTTGAACTTTTTCTGATACAGAAACAGATATTTTTGGTTGGTTTTGTGTAATTGATGTAGAAAATTTAAGAGTAAATCCTCTTGATGAAGACGGTGTTACAACTACTGGTGTTCCTTCAACTGTAGCAACTCCAGTTACCACAAAAACTGAACTCCGAATCTACGTATATAAACAAATAAGGAAATGATTTGTTGACATAATTCACGATTTATGATTGGTACAAAATAATTTATTTTGTAAATGTAATAAAAACGTGAGCGAAAGTAAAAGTAAACGAAAGAAGGAAATGACCATCTCATTAACACTCATTTACCAAAAATATACATTTTTTTAAAATATCCTCAAGCATCTTTGTCAACTTATTACTTATAATAATAATACATAAAAAATTTCTTACCTGTGGCGTAGCTGTGTGAATCTGAGATTGAATCCTGGATTCTGAATATATTTCTTGTGAATTTTTAATATCGAATTCAGATGATTCAAGAATTTTGTCATTTTCTTCAAAATCAATAAATTTTGGTCCTCGAACTGAAATTGATGACGAAGGGGCTGAGACTAATACTGTTTGAGTTGGTTCAATTTCTTTTTTAGTAGCTTGAACAATTACAGGATTTTCAACTGAAAAATATTAAAATTAATTCAAATTCCAATTCAACCGAAGTGATACATTTGACAATGATGGAAGCTTAAATTTCTATACATTGATACAACTACTGTCAAACAAGCGTAAAAGCTGGCTTTAATCGTTAACATTGCTTCTTGTTTAGTATGAATATAACCTTGAAAAAATTCTAACCGAGAAATCTTAAATCTTGATTAATGACCTATATAATTTTTTCCATTGAACGTTCTGGTTAAATTCCCAAAACACGCATCCTACTTATTTTTTAACTAAAGTAAATTTTTAAACTGAATTCAAAAATAAATTTCAGTCATGCGCTGAAAAGAATGTAACGTATCAATATTTTAACTAATAGAGCGAAACGACATGTAAAATAAGAAGATTCAAACCATATAAAATTCATGAATTGAATGATGTAAAAATGATGCAATTTTAGATTGTTAAATTGAGTATTAAGTGTAACTAATTTTACTTTTGCGGTTTGATCTCATTGCCTTAATATATCTTTCTTACCTTTTTTAGTTTGTGGTGTAAAAATCATAACAGTATTTCCAACTGTTGTTCTAAAATCCAAGAATCCATATACTGTCTGTGTTTTTAAATTTCCATTATTTCCATCTTTAGGTCCTTGCAATTGTTTTGGTAAAAGTAATTTTGGTTTTGGTTTTGATGAATATATTATTTCACTACTATTTACATAACCAAATTCACCAAAACCTAAAATTTAAAATAAAATTAATTAAAATAAATAATAATATTCATCATTTTTATTTAACGAACCATCACCCAGTATATAAATTAAGCAAAGACTTATTTTATCGAGGTTTATTTTTACCCTTCACCTAATAAATACGGTTGAGTGAACATCAAAATTTAGCACGATTTATAGTGTACTTAGTGCATTCTATGCAGTGCTTATTTTTTATTTCTTGCAAACTTAAATAATATATGCATAAGGTGCATAAATTTAGTGATGGTGATTTCTGTATTTGTGTGGGTGCTTGGAAATTTTAGAAAACGAACTTGGATTATGTTCTCCTGAATTTTCATTTGATCCTGAGAGGAGAAAATGGGAGCCAATGAGTGAAGCTTAAAACAAAATAACAACGTCCTTTAATTTCTGCAAATCATTTTGATTGACTCATCTTCATGCTTCCATATATTATAAAATTTCACAATACAGCACAGCACATAATACATTCTCAATAATATATAAATGAATAAACATACGTAAAAATTTCTTAAGATTTTTAGAATGTGGGAAGAAGAAGGGGATTCGGTATTTTCTGCTTAAAATAAGAGTTATCATATGAATTTCGTAATTAGCATCACGATTTTTAAACATTTAAATGATTCGATAAACCGTTTTTCGCCTCTGCATTTTTTTTTCAATGTCGGATTACAGTAGTTAAACGTAATTTCTCGAAGGATTTGTATTATGGGATGAAGGGTGGGTACTGGGAAGTTTATTCTTATAAAGTTGAAGAAAATGACATCACATTATAGAAAACATAGTTCATGTGACATATATTTTTCAAAAGATGCAGATTTTCCAATAATGGTGTTAGTAATGCCTGAAAGATGCACTTTGTTACATGCTCTAATGACTATAAGTTCATAGCGTGGGAATTTATTCGGTCCATCGAATCGACAAGATCTGTATAAAACTTGTTGAACTCTTGAACAGATCCATCAGACAAAATTTTAAGATTTTCACTATCAACCGAATCTCGAAATAATTTCCAATGGCTAACCTTTTCATTCATTTTTTTATCCACAGTACCGTGTAAGACTGAAATTGATTTTCTTAGGTGTGAAAATTTACGGAAGTGAATAAAGATAAAAGAAGAAGATAAAAATTCCATTGTTATTTTTTTCTCTATTGTTATAATTCTAATAGAAGAAAAAAACGAATTCAGAATATACCACGCCCTTGATTCCGGATATGAAAAAAGTTATTCAAAGGAAATGAAATAATTTCCGATTGAGCAGAAAAAGATGTATTTCTTATTCTTGTTAAAAGAATTTTAGTTCCGTCCTTAAGATTGGAAGGATAAATCGTGATTTATATATTTTATTATCATTTGTATTGACTTACCTATTAGTATAATTAGTATGATTGTAGATGAAGTTGCAATTCTCACTAGAGTACGTTTTCTGCTCATTTTGAAGTATATTTATTTCCAAAGGAATATATTCATTCATACATCCATATTTGGTTCCTGTATTAAGAAAATGAAGGTTGAATTGAATTGTATTGAGTCTAATAATAATAATAATAAATCACTTCTTATTTCAATTACTTCAGGTGACATATTCTCATTTTAAATCTTAATTTTATCATCCGACTTTCTACTCTCACTTCCGTTTCATCACTCAAATTAATAAAATAAATAACTAAGAAGGGATACCACCTTAAAACATAAATTTACCGTATCTAATTCTCATTATTGCCATACATAAACCGTAAAGGAGTAAATCACAAGGAAAGTATCCAAATTATCTTCAAAATGCTAAATATATCTTCCCAAAGCCTGATACACCATCGTCACTTGTCTACGGAACAAAATGGTCGCATACGAACGACATTTAGGTCAATGTAAGGCCATATTTATTATGTGAAGTGATAAAAATACGTATTTAATAAACAATTTGCAACGCTTGCTCGCTGACCTGAACAAGATGCTAATATAAGATATTCCAATTACAAAACTTTATTAGAGGGTCCCTTGTAAAGAAGTATGATATCTCTTGCCTAAAGAATTTAGAGATTTCGGTAGCCAATTAAGTTTGGGAATTTGAATTGAGGTCTCTGTGCTTTATGAGATTGGATTTTTGGGATGTCATGATGCCCTCAAACTAAAAGCACAAAAGATACCTAAAGTAAATCCTCTTATCATTGCATGCTGAAGATTAAGTTTTCTCCAGGTTAAATATATTGCATTAAAAAAATATGCCACTAAGAGATTATGATCTTGTATGCATAAATTGCAAAACTTGTTTTTTTTGTTATGAAAGAAAGGAAGAAGGGAAGATGAGAGATTGGGTGGAGTTCTTTGACTCCAATTCAAAATTTATTTCCTTAAGATTATCAGATTACTAATTTATGCTATACCCTTCCTTCCTTCCTTCCTTCCTTTTTACTACTTATACTATCTAAGATAGACGGATGATAATAGAGGAAAGATTCCATTATTGTTATAATTGAAAAGAGGAAATGAAGAAGAAAGTCATAATTACAACAATAAAATTTTTAAATTACTCAAAAATTTTATAAATGCTTAAGTCCTAGTTTTCACTTTTTAAAACGCACTACTTGAGTAATTTATGTTTGGTTAATGATTTAATCGGAACACTAATTTATGTTCACCTTACCTGAAATATTGAAGCTTCCAGCTTCCTTTAAAAACTCAAACTAAAGCAATTATTAAGTATATCCCTCGATTTATAAATACAATATTAAATATTTTGAAAAAATGAAATATTAATTTGAACTTTGATGAGCATAGTTAACAAAACTGTGATACAATAACTAAGGTGTTTAATTAAAGTGTTAATGAATATATGAGATTGTGCGTATTGTTGGACAGAGTGTAAATGACTGAGGCTCAAATTTCTTCTTCATCTCCATTTCCATCTCTCACGCAACAATCAAAAATTCACACAAGGAAACTACAACACACAAATCACAAACCGCAGACTAAAATTAAAGTCCCTTCCCTTCATATCTTCTTACCTTTTTGAGTTTTGGGTATTTCGATTTAAAAATGAATGACACAAAATACATGAATTTTGTTTTGTGAAATACAATATAGAAAAATATTTCTTAAAATTAATTTATCAGTTTAGTTATATTTCAGATGTAAAGCTTTAGAAAAATTTTCGCGTTGTTTTTCAAAAGTCCAAATTGTGATTCAAATCAAAGTAATTTCGAGATAAAATCAATACTATAGTTAAAAATGAAAAGTATTAATAAATGCAAAAATATTGTTTGCTTATATTTTTTCATAATACGAGTGAATATAAAACCATTCAAAGTAAATCCAAGAAATGACAATGAATAGGAAGAGGAGATGAAAAAGGTTTTTCATTGTTAGACAGCAAAAGGGCATGAGATTTAATTTTACAAATTTTCTTATTTCAAATAAAATTAAAATTTTGATTGACCTTGATTGGTATTTAACTGTATTTCTTAGGTCCTGTTTTAATTTTCGAGACATTTGAAGGTTGATTTAGTTAAACAATAGGTTCCTCATATCTCTCACCAACAATCAATCAACCTCATTTATCAACAATCAATATCAAAACATTAAAAAAATCCAACGGAACACTTTCAGTTATTTCAAGGACAATATATCACAAAAAAATATTTTGAAAATAAAATAATGATTTAATTGGACGAATCCATAATTGAACTTTAATTAATTATTCTTTAGAATGCTTTCTTTTTTATGCTTCTCCGTATTTAACATTTTCTAAATAATTTTATAATACCATTCGTCATTTCCTGAAAACTAAGACATTGTAAAAAAAAATTCCTTGTCTTTAGTTGCATATTGACCTGATTGAATTTTGGAAATCATGTTCTTAAGAATAAATTCCATATTTCAAAAAAATTTGTCGATTAATCATCTTTCTCTAAACTAAATATAAAAGCATCCTTTAAACAATTTGTGCTCTCGAACTATTTGACAAATAATGGATAGATTCAGAATTTTAGCATCATCCTCACTAATATAAATTGTGTGAGTATTATGAATATATTTAAATTCAGAGTAATATTTCTACATTAATACGTTTTTGATTTTAAGTTATCAGGGTGGAGGTGGGAATCAAAAATTGCATTAAACTTCAATTTATAGTTTCCCTTTATGCATAAGATATACCTCTCTTGGAAATCCAGAGATGGAATTTGTGTCAATTAATTTCAAAAAACATTTTAATTGGCATGTATGAAAACAAATTCCAGGTATAAGCATATTTCTTTATCAAATGAATTACTAGTAGCTTGGCTATTCCGAATATAAAAACGATTTGAAATTTTAACAAGACAGCACGATTCCACGACCTTGCGCTATGAAAAATGAGAACAATTAAAAGAACGGAAAATATTTGCGGAAGATGACTATCGGAATTTTTTAATATTGACCTCTTTTTTGTTGAATTGATTTTTCTGAGTCTTATTGTTACCCAGGGCGTGACTTTTCGTCTATTATTTTAATACTTATCATTCCATCCCACTTTTGCTTGTGTCATAATCACACATCACACTTAACAATCAAAACCTTGGCTATTACCAAGAAAAAGTTGAGTAACAAGGGGACTAGTTTATTAAAAACTTAAAACTGAATTATTTAATAAAAGTATAATTTCTTTTAATAAGATGACGGAAATTTTTAAGTCTAGGTCAATAATATTAATTTATAATCGACCCAAAATACTGACATAATGCTTTGTCCTTAATATTGTTAATTGTCTTCTTTATTAAGAACTGGGATGTTTTTTTTGTATTTTGGTAAATATAGATGAAAATGGGGGTGTCATTGATCTAAACAAAGGAAATTGAGAAATGATGTAAAGTTACCCTTTGTTTAATATCTTATTGTTAGTCAATCAGGATCAAACCAAAATAATCTAATCTATAAAGAAATTGCACTTAAAAACACGAATTCTAGTAATCAAGGTCCAAATAAAAAGTAATCCGTCCCTTCATTGATTACTACAAAATGGATAGTTACTTTGTATTCTTTTATTAAATGTGACACTGAAGTTTATTCAAAGGGCTAATGTTCCTCCAGCACATTTTTCACTCGAAGTCTCTATGTTCACGAAAACTTTTAAAGTTTGAAAAGCTTCTGGTCTGGATCTGTGACATAAAACAGCGCAGGGATCATGCAATGGTGGAAAACTAAATGAAAATACTTTCCATTTGGATTAGAGTTCTTTGATTATTTATTTGTCCATTTTGGTTGGACCTTGCATTTGGTTACAGAAAAATGATACGAAATTATTAATTAAACTTATTCTTCAAATCTTTTTCTAAAAGTTTAGGATTATTGCAATGATGCTACTCCGTTAATGCGGATAAAAAAAAGCAGGCCATACATGTTGCTGAAAAAATTGTTATTAATAATTTTGTTTGAGCTGTTTTTTTTAAATAATTTTAATGATGATGAATTGATAAATGATAAACATAAGTTTATATTCATAAGGGCAATTTATTACTTCTCCTTGGATGGAAGACAAAAAGTTTCAAAAATCAATACTTCATTTGAAAATGCCAATACTTTCAACAGCCGAAAATTAGAAAAGTATATTAATAGTGCTTGTTTCTTAATTTGCAGTTAAAAATAAATTTCTTTGTTTGCATGTTTCCTTTAAGGTAAATGCTACTGTAATGTGGATTGTGGACCCTTGCCACGTTTTATTTGTTAAGAATCCATTCGTACAAAAGCAGCAGCCATTTTGACTTCTTTTTAAATTCGTTCTACATATTATAAAAATAAATATATATTCAAGAATACTTATATAAGAAAGATCTAATTCACCTTTTGGATTACTCTGCTGTACTGTTCTTTACTTAATTAAAAATGAATAACATTCCTGCAGAGGTAAATATTATAAAAACTATAACTATAATTATATTCAAAAACTTATTGAATATCTTTTAATTTTAGATTTGGGATAAATTGCTTAAATTTCTTTCGTTAGATCATCTTTGTAAAGTACGAATTGTATGTAAATATTGGAATACAATTGCTGAAGATCAAATTAGAAGAAAGAAATTATGGCTTAAAAAAGTCGCATCAAATAAGTTATTATTATATATACTAAAAACAAAGAAAGAATATGGATTTCCATTTCCAACAGTGTATGAACATTTTCATTTAAATTTGAAATACTTAACTTGGGATTATTGTAAAGAATTTGTTAATATTTACGGAGGATACGCCAAAGGTTATTCTTTTACTGGATATTCAAATCAACATGAACAAGTTAAAAGTTTTCTATTTGGATCTCCGAATGTAGTGATTTTAAAATTCGATGAGTCATTTGACAGTACTTTTACGTTAACAGCAGAAGATATTCCTCAATTACAAAATCTTCTCCATTTAGAAATAACTACAAAAATGTCGAGACAGTTTATATACGGTTTGTTAAATGCTACTCCAAAAGTTAAAACACTTAAACTTCATTGTTATTCCGATGGAATATCTAAAGCTCATGAAATATTATCAATAGTTCCAGAATTTTCTAAGGTTGATCTTAGACTAACCTTCGACCCGCACGTTGGTCCAGAACTTGAAAAAGACGAAACTACCATTTTAGCTTTACTTTCAAAAAGAATTGAGGTGGAGTATTTCCATATTTGTTACAAATGGGATTTTGATATATTAAGTGGATTCGTTAATGATTTCTTACAAAACTGTAAGAATACAATAACTAAATTCTTTGTGTCTTTTGACAATTACTGGCTTAACGTGCATCGATTTAAAATAACGCTCCCAGCTTTACCAAATTTACACTCTTTAGGGTTAATCACATATTCTGGAACCAGAACTATCGATGACGTTATTGATTTTGATCAATTCGCGGAAAATCAATTCCCTAACCTCAAGAAACTTGAATTATGGGTTTCTAGAATTGATGATAATCTATCAAAATTAAGTTATCTAAAATTAGAAGAAGTTTGGATATTGCAAACATGGGGTTGGCCTTGGGCTGGAAATTCCTATAGAGAAAATTTTCAAAAATTTCTTGCATCTCAATCTGAAACACTGAAAAAATTATACATTAGTAAAGATTTAGATCCCTTAAAATTTCCAGTTTTGAAAACATTGGAATTTTTTGATTTTTGTGGTGGTTCTAAAAAATTTCCAGAACCTGAGAAATTTCCTTCGCTCAAAGAAATATCGCTTTCCATATCAGATATTGGAGATAGTATTTCTCAGGAAGCTGTATATCCTACAGTAACTAAACTTTCCATCAATAATTTTGAAGCATTAGTACAGAATAGGGTAGAATTCCCTCAAAATATCCTTAATATATTCCCTAATTTATCTTCAATTTCTCTTTCATCACCAAATCATTTAAAATTTATTTTTACAAATTTAAATAAACTCAAAACAATAATTATTCATTTCTGGAGGAGCTCGCCTGACACGAGACAACCAATTATAAACGAAGATATTATTTTTTGGAATACAATAACAGGAATGAATAAAAATGATACAAATCTATAGGGGGCCGCGGGATGAAATACTCAAAATACAAAAAACGCATGTCATTTTACTCTCACACAAGATCAAAATGCAAAACACAAAACTTTTTCGCACAAGATGTAACTCCCTCTCTCGATTAATTTTTTAAATAATCTTGAAAACTCGAAATCATCGGCGCCGAAATTATCTTTGTATCCGGTGGTTCTTTTTCTAACAACATTGAATTATTTTTATTACGAAATTGTTTTATGATTTAATTAACGAGATGACAGAACCGAATACCATTCAGGAAGCAAGTGAATTGTTGAGGCAAGCTGCTAATATTCTTCGTAGCATTGGTAAGTATTTAATTGACATTACGTAATACTAATAATCTTATAAAATCACATCGTTAGGACCAAATATCCCAAACCGAAATCAGGCGCCTGGGTCAATAGCTAGCACGTCAACTAATAGTATTACCACCACACCTTCGTCAACATCAACGAATTCAAATCAAAGTCAATCCAATTTAACACTTTCAGAAGTTAGAGGTTTATTCCGGCCTTACGATCGAACACCAATTACAAATAGAACATCCATATCAACCAGACTTAGACAATCTAGCGCTAGACCTACTCCAGAGCGTTCATGGGGCCAAAAATTCTTTTGCTTGGGATTCCCGTATACAGTGAAAGCACCAACTGCAGCTGAACGGCTGGAACTTGCAAAGGAAAATCTTGGACAAGAAATTCTGGACCTTCGTAAGTTATTTTATTTACATATTTTATTACATTATTTAATGATTCTTTATAGGCGCCTCTCTTAGTTCATATGATGTGGAACAATTAGTTCGCCTAAAGTTCACCAAATTAACATCAGACATTCAATTTGAGCTTTTAATGGGTGGCGGCTCTGGACCATTTCCAACACTTTTACGGATTTCAGCCAGTGAAGAAATTCCACCTGCCAGTGTGATTGGTATTGCTGTACGCCGGACTGCAGTGGTCTACATAAGACCAAAAATAGCTATAGTCCTGACTCAAACAGTAAGTACGGCGCCGTAATGTTTTTAAAAACTAACTTATTTTTCTTAAAAATCTTTTAGGAAACGGACAGAATGGAACGTGAGATCATTGATAGTCAACAGCCTGTGTTCAACAATGAAAATCTTGAGAGTACAGAGCATGGCCAGCCTCCTCCGCTTAGTCAACATATGGAAGGTGTAGATGAATTTGTCAATGGAATTACTGCATCTGGAACAATCGCAATTGATGATAGTTGCGATATGATTACAATGGATGATTTACGGCGCCGCATTTACGAAGAAAATCCTGGTGTCCAACCGTTGCATATCAGAAAGGA
>JAQGCN010000807.1:0-14632 GCA_034699725.1 Friesea truncata | reverse complement strand
TCTCTATGATAATTTCCTGAGATTGCTTTTTGTATTCTAAAAAGAGACGTCATAATCCTTTGATGTTTCCATAAGCTCATGATTTCCTTGATTTCATTCACCCCCCCCCCACATTATTACAATTCTCAAAGGATTAATTTCAAAAACCTCAAAATCATCATCTCACCCTTACAAAATTCATACTTTCTTCCACTTTCTCTCCTTGGATTCTTAGGAAAAGTGATATTGAGAATGATAAGATAGAGAGGATTTTTGCAAAAGAAGGGCAAAGACCATTACATGGAGTTTATAATATGCCTCGAGGTATCCAAAGAAGGTAGTTCGTTTTTTTTGTATTTAGAGTGCCAATGACTCCTTCAAGCCGCAATTTTCATCTCTACTGCAGAAATCTTAAAGAATGACTTTGAGGCCCAAATAAATATGAAAAAGTGGTTAATGAACTCTACATCTCGTTTTTCATCCGTGGAAAGGAAAACCAACAACCCTGAAAATCAACGTCATCGTCCCTTCTTCTTCTTATTCTTTCCTAGTCGGTCGAAAATGAATAAAATAATCTAACCATTGTTTTCATACTCCTCGAAATTCTGATTCTCAAGTTCAAGGTATTGTCCTTCCTAATAAGGAGTCGTTGCCCCATTCTTTATTATTACTTTACAAAATCTCTTCCCAACACACCCTACCCTTCTACATTATATTCATCTTCATATTTTTTAAAAAAACTTACGTAAATGTTGAAATGGTCCAACTACTTCCAAGTATTTATTTGATTCAATTAATTCATTCATGATTTGAAAATTATTACACCCGTAACAAATTTTATCCCAATGTTGAGCTAAGGTTTGAATTGTAGATTTTTTTAATGTTTTTGGTTGTTTGATACGAGGCATCTTATACTATTTATTTACAAAATATAATTCACTTTAAATAATTAACAACTGGTGTGCTTCCTCTTCAACTTCTTCTACACTTCTTAAAGAAAGTAAACAAAATGTTGAATCTTTGGCAAAATTCTATTTTTAGGATAACTTATTTGCATATGCATTATTTTCTATAAGGAGTTGGATGGTAGTATAGTGTCGCTGTTGTTTAGCTTTAACACTGCGCTGCGCTGCGCTCTTAAAGCTTATGTTATACTGCTGGCTGAGAAATTCGTCGACTGCTGCTATTATAATGTCGCTCATCATAGAAAAAATTCAAATGAAAAATTAGAAATTTTTATTTTTAAAGTGAAGTTTTATTTCATATTGATTCTTGTTTTCCCAAAACAAATTGTCCAATTGAAACCATTTTCTTACGTGCCCTTACGTTTTCTTTTGGCTAATTTTTTCCAATTTCTTCTTCCTCTTCCATATTTTGGTATAATATCATAATTTCTTTCTGGATGTTTCAATTTTTCTCTTCTGATATTTCTAATTTTGTAAAGTTTTCTAGCTCGTTTATGTTTTCTTACATATTTTTTACGAATTCTTTCACATTCATGCATAAAGAGTGGAGAAGGATTAATTTTTGTAGATTTCATTTCATAAAAAAATTCTTCAGTTAACATAGATATTTTTCTTCTTTTGTTTTTATCTAATGGGATTCCATAATTAGATCTTTGAGCCATACGAAAGAAATGATTTTCATATTCATGATATCGTTCAACCTAAATTAAAAATACAATTTAAAAATACTTTATTTATTATGATTGGTTGAAAATTAGACCATACTTGTTCAACATGGTAGCTAAGTATTCTCTCATCAATTTCTGGTGACACCCAACAACCCCAACATCGACAACAGTAATCCCAACAATGAAAAGAACGTCGTTTATAATAGTAGAGTCCAAAGACAGTATGCCAGAATCTAATATAAGGATTACGTACTCTCTTCTTATCGTTTGTAATTCGAAACAAATCAACTGGATCCTCAGGATCTTCTTCAAAGAGATGGAAATAACCAATATCTGGATTAACGTATGTTGATCGTAGGACACACAATCCAATCTGTAGATTTCTACTTGATGGAATCAATGGATCAAGCCATGTTAGACAATAATTTCGATAATGATTTGCTTCGATATCCACAATTTTCCCTTGATATGGTATCTCATTTGCAAAAAAGTAAATACTCCTATCGAATTCCGTAAAACTTGGGACAACTTTAAACTTTTCTTCACCGACGCTCTCAATACAGTAGAAATTGTGTTTGTACATCTCACAAGCTACACGTAATTCCAGAGGTTTGCTATCGTACATGTTGTAATAAACGCAAGCTTTGTACAGGAACATGGCATGCTTATGAACCTTTTCATCTTGACTGAGTGGATTGTAAGTTCTATAAATTCATTTTAATCACACATTATTTCATTTAGAATGAATAAAAAATTAAAAACAAGCAAATCACCTGAAGTAATGTATATGCATTGAATAGGATTCCTTTACAGAAAACTTGTAATGTTTCCAATCTCTAAGAATTTCAAGGCATGCTTTCCTCCTCAATTTTCGTTTCATACAGCCACTTCCAAAGATTACTTTTGAAACAGTTAACATTGGATAATCAAATGTCTTCCGTATTGGTGGACTCATCTTGTATCTTCCTCCAAATCCATTCTGAAGTGAGATCTCAACTATAGCATAACGAGCTAATTTATAACGTTTTAAGGAAGCTTTTGATTTTGGATATTTCCAAAAATGTGGATTGAAAGATACACTTCGACGATTATTATGCAAGGGTTCAGATGATATGATTGGTTTGTAATTTGGCTTCCATTCTTTTACTCGATTTTCCCGTGCTTCACCAAAATTAGATTTTCTTAATGAATAGACTGGATTTTTTGATCTTGCTTTTACTACGGATCTTTTAAGACGACTGTAGGATTTTAGAGCTGATTTTTGTGGTTTAGGTGAAAGCGTCGAGGTTGCACTAGGTGTTTTTGGTGGGAGATTAGGTTTAGGTGGGGCTGTAATTGTCTTTGGTGGGAGATTAGGTTTAGGTGGGGCTGTAATTGCATTTGCTTGCTTAGTTGGTGGTGGTGAAGGTGTAGCTTTCATTGGGGTTATTTTGTTATTTTGTCCAGGCATGTTTATTAGCCATGAAATTACTTATTTATGCATCCTTATTTTTAAAAAAAAAACTTAACACAAATCATTAAAAAAATATAAATAACAACACCTCAAGCTGAGGAGGCAATTTATGTTATTCCAAAATAACAGAAACAAAACACAAATTGGTTCCTAGGTAAATTTTGATGAAATTTATTCAAGAATTTAAAAACAAATTCAAGAAAATTATTATTTAAATGCTGAGGTTGTTATTTTGATAAGCAAGAAGGAATTTTCTAAATTTTGATTCCAAGGTTATTAAAAATTATTTTATAAAAAAAAATTAAAGTGAAAAGTGAAAGTCTTTTCTTTACTGTAAAAAGGCAATTCCCTGGTAAAAAGGGATGAAATTTTTTACACATGTTGCTTAAAAAAAACTTTCTCTTAGTATTTGTTGTATGGTGAAATTAAAAAGCGCAGCTTCAGATTTTTTCTCTCGTGGTTTTGGTTGTCTTCGGTTACATACAAGGGCTAAGTTTGTGGTTTAATTGAGGTGACAGGAAGGATTTAAGCGACATTCCGAAATCGTGTTCTGGGGTTGGTTGTGGAGAAAATGAAGTCAAAGTCACATCGGAGGCAGTGGCTGGCAGGCAACAACCGACCAGGGAACAACGTTTTCTTTCCTAAACTTCCTTTTCACCTCCTCTCGACTTCACTTTTTGCACGTCTTCTCTTCTTCCCTGGTGTTCCAGAGTCATCAGTTCACAATTGTTCCTTGCAAGAGTGAGACGAAAGGGTTGAATCTCCGAAAAATGTGCGTTTAGTGTTGTTGTCGTAATGGGACGACATCACGTGTAGTAAACTCACTCCCCTCCCCCCAAATATTAGGATTATTATTATTGTTTTCTTTTTTAAAAATCTTTCTGAAAATGATTAAGAAAAAACGATAGGTGGTGGAGTACTTTATTTCAATGCGTTATTGTTAACGCTTTGTGTGTATTTTAAAATATTAAAAATAATGGCTGCAGGTCCAGCGGATGCTTTCTCCGCTACACCGTGTGGGTTTAGTTGTTATGATCGTGAATTGATCTCAGCAGCTGCCGATAATCTCTGGTCCTCAAATGTAGTAGCTACCGCTTCAACAGGTGCATCTTGGGTTGACGATGTTGATGTTGGTATATCATCCTCATCACAACATTCTCATCATTTAAATCAAATATTACAAAATAATGGTGGAGAATCACTTGAAAAACGTATACAAGAATTACGGAGACAATTCCATCGTGGACGTCAACTACAAATTAAACACCTACCTCGCGAATTTACAGAAGAGGTCAGTAACCTATCTTATTCCAAAAATCAAAATTTGATATCCCAATCATTATACTTTCTTCCTGTCATTATTGTTTGTTGTCTCTTTTCAAAACACGTGGAGGAATGGAAATATAGTGACTTTGATTTGATTTATTCTAAAGGGATTTTTTCTGTAGTGATGATTGGATACTCTATCTGTATTTCAACATCATCTGAAAAATACTTGCGAAATATAAAGATCAACAGATATTTTTCAAGTAAAATCCTCCATTTATGAAATATATACATTGAAATAATGGAAATGTCAGAAGAGTATCCTATTACATACCCACCCTTTGTTGTCATATTATCCTACTCGTATATAACTTTCCCTTTTTTTCTTTTACTTTCTCAATAATGACTTTTACCATTCAAATTCCCATTTCTTGTTTTTTATATCCTTTAAAATTTAATATAATAATCTATCATAAGAACGTAAGCGATTAAATGTGTATAATTTCATTTTAATTTTCTTTTCTTAAGCTAATATGATATGGATTGGGAGTGTCTTTTTTCTTTATTCATAATTTATGAATTCACCAAAAGGTTATTTCAAAAAATATTGGAAATAAAAGTAGAGCTATTATTACACATATACCAAACAATCCATCAACTTAACATTTGACCATACTCAATTTCTTTTTTTCTTCAAAACATTTAAGTTTTGTTTATTTACCAACATTTAAGCTTGTGTAAGCAAAGCACACAGATTCTTTAGATTTTGTGTCATTTAAGATAATGATGATAATAAATTAATGAATTATAAGTGACGCTTTTGTCCAGAAGAAGATGAAGAACGAATAAGTGAATAGTATTAATTTTTATGTAAAAGGCAGGGCTGGGTTCAATAAACGAATAAAACATCCCGTTTCTGTCTAATTTTACGAATAAAACATCTTTCTACATACATTTTTTCCTTCATAATTCTCATATATCATGCAGGGATGTTTTTGTTTCTAATCTTGTACTACTATTATTATTACTATTACATTTTATCATGATAAATCTATAATTGATATTTTATTATTATTATTGATTCCTTCCAAAGTATAATATGTGAATTTCTATTGTTTAGAAAATGATTATTCAATATTCCTTATTTTTATTATGTGTATTTACTCTGTCCAGGACGATGGCTAAAGCATACATGAGGAATATTTTCTGTTGTTTCTCCAATTGAATTCGAATATAAAATTAATAAATTATCAATCTTCTGAACCGTAGAACCGTTTTTCTCTCTCGAATATTAAAATTAAACTTGTATTTTTTTTACAACTTTAAAAAAATGGATTCAAAGTTTGAATTCTGTTAGAAAAATTGAAAAATATGATTTTGTTTTTTAGTTAAATGAATAAATAATAAATCAATTTAAAATATTTATTTTGGAATGTTAATAATATCCGTTACTGATTTCGTGTTATAACAATAATACATAACATCATTTCATCCATTGTTGTTGGTAGGGATTTTAATTCTTGAGTTCATTTTTTTTCGCTTGAATTCGGATATGATTATTTTCTCATGAGATTTTTTTTTACTCTGATCTTCACTCCTTTTTCTTCTGCAAGTTTTCCCTCGAGGCAACCAATTTGGTATTCTGCATACCTTCCTTTAAGAACTTATACCATGAGGTCAGTGAGCTTTCCAAGGTGAGTTACTAAACTCAACTTAAGCAACTTATTACCACCATCATCATCCTATCTTCAGACAATTGGATTCCAGAAACAACGGAGAAACATATTGAGTCAATACCCCCCTTTTATTCTTATTCTTATATACTCAAATCTTTATTTTTATTTATAATTTAATTTAAAAAAATAAGATATATACCTTGTATATAGTATCATCCAATCAGAATCATCAGAATTCATAGCAGATACAACATAAGGAAAGGACTTTGACATTATAATCATAATAATAAAAATTGACTTCTAAAATTCATGAAGTTTTGTAAAGTATCCATTGCCAAAATAATGATTGCTCTCATAATTTTCATTTTGTTTAGATAAGAAGATACAAATCCACGTGCTTGGTACATTTCATTCCACATAACGTTTAACCATGTGATGGATGTGATGGTAATTTGTAGTAATATAATATTAAACACAAGACGATTGGTTGAAGATTAAAATCCCAAGAGATAGAGAAATTCATCATTAAATCTAATTGGGAACTTGATTTTTTTTTTGGTTTAAAATAGCCAAGAAAGGAGAAGGAAAGTGAGATTTTAATCCCATCATTCAACTTTTAGTTTTAAAATCTGAGAAGAAGGGTCCCTGTCATATAATTAGGACAAATAGAAGAAGATTAAAAGTTGAGGAGGAAGGAGGAAGATGATGAGGAAAAAGAAAGTGAAAGGCCCTCCTAGAGAGAAAGAGGGAGGAAGGGAAAGAAAGGAAAGGAGGATTAGTTTTTACTTTACTTTATTAAAATCCTAAACTTTATGTGAAACAGCGTATACACTTTATTCTTATTCTTCTTCTTTTCTCTAATATAATACTCATCAATTACTTATTTCTCCCCAATCATCATCACTTTACAATTTGATTTTGTACAATATGATAATAAACATCCTCTTCTGATTTGTATTATTCCTAATCTTCTGTTGTAGGTTTATTATTATAAGATTTTGTCTTTTTGAAGAGATTTCCCTTGTCGTTGAGTGAGGTTGTTGAATATTGCTTTTGTTGTGTAAGAAGAGAGTGAGTGAAAGCATAAATTATATTCTAGTCACGTTCTTCTTAGTAGTGTAGTACGAAGGAAATAAAATTGGAAGGCGTGAGCCCTTACATGAATTTGGATCCTTACATTACAATAGATCAAGTCCTTATGAGGATATATACAATAAATAATAAATTACTTTTTATATTTCTTTCTTTTGAGAAAAGAAAAAGGAGAAAGTGTGACTTTTTTTGTGTCTTGGGTGAAAAGTGTATAAGAAGGGTGTTAGTTTTTAGTAAGGGAGAAAAAAGGAAAAAGTTTTACGTAGATCCATCCTGGGAATGGGAACTGATTTTAAGTGCTTGTCTATCACTTTTAAAACAAAAAGGCCAATGGAATTTTCACTAGAGAAAGGAAAAGAAGAGGTGTTGGTGTAACCTTTTCAAGGAAAAGAGTGTTGACATTACTGTAAGAGAGAAAGCGAGGAATCGTGAGGATTTTCTTGTGAAACTCGACAATATGTCAAAACTGATTTTCACTTTTGCAAAATTTTATCTTTCCTTTAAAATTTAAAGAGAAATTTCTATTTTAGATTTTAAAACTTTAACTTTTTTATTGCTTTTTGTTTAAATTAAAATTTAACAAGAAGAATAATGTTACAAATTAGCAACTTTTACCACATGTCAAATTGTCGAAGAAAATTATCATCCCTGGATGACTTTCTACTAAAAAAGGAAAATATCTTTCTCTTTTTTACGCTGTGAGTTAATGTAATGACACACGACAGCTTTTTCTCTTTCATTGACTGCTTGTGGTTCTTACAAGAGGAAAGTAAAGTGTAAAGTCTGGATGAATTCCTTCTGATTCGTAGATTTGATATGTTAACTTTCTTTTTTAAAGTTTTGAATCGTACGTAAGTGGTTTCCTATCCTATTGTAGAATATCCCTGTCTGTTGTCTGCCTCTGCCTCTGCCTCGAGGACCTGAATTTAATCTATTAATACACTCTAAATCTCCTCTTATTCCATGACAAGGCCGCTTAAATTATGTTATGTGCGTTATATGTAAACATGGAGAAAATTCCCTTAGGTAGAAGCACAAGCAGTAGGAGAGGATCCTTAAATTCAAAAAGGAAGAATTCAATTCAGAGACACTACTCATTCCAAGAAGAGTCTCTTTTACTAGTTCTACTCCTGATAATGATACCTTAGCTCTCTATTATTGCTTTTTAGACTCTCTTAATTAAAAGTTTGAAGTTTTCTCCTCGTCTCTTTAAAATGTGAAATATGATATGAGTGAAGTGAGTAAAAGTTTCTTTGTTGAAATGAAATGTGATGAAGAGGAAGCTCTAATTTCCTTATTTCGTATCTCTATCTTTTATAATGAGGAGGAAATCCAGTAACATAAATAATAAATTTCTGTTGTTAACTTTATTTTTTTGAAGTCCAACCTAAACACTTTAAGTGAAAGTATTTTATTTTCGCTCTTTCACTTTTTACTTTTTATTATAATTTTTCAAGTCTTAAGTAATTGAAACTTAATTCCATTTCATTCCCACTTTTTAAAAATAATCCTACTTTTTTTTAGGCATTCAAGACTTTTTTTTCTCCAGATGAATTTTCTTTGTTTTCAATTTTTATTTTGCAATGCTTTTTCAGATATCCATCTTTTTTTTAAGAGAAACAAATTTTTATCCCGATATGAAAACAGAATCGTATTAGAAAACAATATTTTTTATATTTTAATCTTTTATAGATAAATGTTCAAAGTGCAAACTTCATTATTTTGAATTTAAAAAAAAATACCCATGACTGTATAAACAAGTGATTGATTATTATTGCTCAAGAATACGCACGTGGATTCTATTATAAGTGTCTAATGATTCTTTTAAAAAAATAGAAAAGCGACTGAATCTAACGACTAACGACCTGTATAAGTTTCTTCAACCCGTTTTATTTCTTAGGTTGATGACGTGATAAAAACGATGAGAAGACCACAATTTTTGTATCCTAAAAGGAAAGACATTCCAATATGTCACAACACTATCTTCTCTTTCTCTTTTTAGAAGAGAAAGTTTCTATTTTCACATGCGTCTTAATAAGATGTTGTAATTTGAAGAAATTAAATTCTTTTTAACACTGTATTTAATTTTTATTATTCTTTTAACAATGACGTCGTTCAAAGAACTAACGGTATTACAAGAATGTTTTTTATGTTAGAGAGTAGAATACATAATCCTATTTTCTGTATTTATTTAAGGAGTGGGAAACCAATTAAAACTGTTTGCATATTTACTCTGTAATTAAGACAAAAGGCTAAAGACCTCCTCTTACAAGAAGAACCGGTCAAAAATATTAAAGATTTGTATTCAACATGGAAATTTAACTCATATCAAACAAAAGTACAGTTGGAAAAAAATAGGATATTAAATTCAAAGGAGACAAAATAAGATTTATCTCATTTCCTAAAAAAACGGAACAATAGACAACTATTTATTATTACAAATGAACCGTTTTTATTATTATTTCTTCCTTCTCAATGTACAAAAACTAGAGCAGTACTCATCAAATTTTCTCCATTGTTGTTGTATAATACAGGAAGAAGGGTAAGATAAGAATGTGTTGTAAGAATTAAATTACCAACACGACACTGAAATGACCTACCTAAATTTGTATACTGTTAGATTTTTATTAGAACTGGAAGCTACGTCAGTACTTACAGTAGTGTCTAGTAAAAGTTAATGTTAGGATTTTGAGGTGTGTAGGTTTAGTACTAGGTATTTTTTGGGTGTTTATTTAATTACAGACAAGCATTTTCTCACTCTCGCTATTTTGAAATGAGTAGTAATTGAGTTTAGTTTTAAAAAAAATTTCAAAAGGTTTCAAAATGGAGGAAGAAGGTAGTAAATGATATGCCTATGACATAAGATAGAGTATTATAAAGTGTAGTAGAACGTAGTTTCCCCCTTTCATAAAAGAATGAAATGTTCCAATAAAACTCTTGGAAATAATATAGCAGCATGCTACCTAATTTTACCTCAGTCCAAGGAAAAACCTTCTTCTAAGTTCGTTAAGTGTATTTTTATGACGAAAGGAAAGGTTTAAACGAAGTCGAGGGATGACATTCAGTACGTAAACCCGTCTGCGGGTAAAAAGTCATGAATAATCCAATGATCATTTACAACAGGCGTACCTTAAAATATTCTACAGTACCTTTCTAACCTACACCACAACACTTATTTCCTTCACGTCCGAAAAATATTGGATTCATTCACCATTTGAAAAAACTTTAATTAAATTTTTGGTTATTCCTAAGAACAATACTATAGGAGGAAGGAGGAAATTGAACTTTTGAGGAAGTTGATTAGAATTGGTCCATGCATGCAAATAACCAAAGGCATCATTTAGTGAAAGGATAATGTTTGTTTTTACATCCAACTTCCTTTTGATGTCTTAGAATTTAGGGTGTATTCTAAAAGTAATTGGTGTGTGGTGTAGTGGTGGTAAAATCCTCATTTAGAGATTCTCCTTTAGAAGTTGATCTTGGATTCTGTTTGATCCTTTCTTCTTTTTGCTCATTTAATTAATCCACACCCGACACCCCATTTTGAAATAGTAAACAGAGTTTGTTAATCCATCCAATTTTTCTGGTAATATACAACTGAGTTATTATTATTATGTGGTTGGTTGGTTTAAAGTTCTTAGGTTATATATCTTGTGTACTAATGAATATTACACAGATACACTTTACGTGTACTAATTTAGTAGAAGAACTCTGATTAATATTAGCGTATTGGGATTTTTAGTAGAAAGGGCAGCAATGGTTTTCTGACATTAATTTATAACGTAGAGTCAACTCTAGGGACTACTCAACCACAAGTTCTAATCTTGTGAAAGAAAACATAGGTACAATTTCATTACTTAGGTCTACAGTACACAGGAAGTAAAGTATAAGTATAGAAAATTTTAAGGAAAGTGGGCATTATCTAACAGCTTCATCTTCTCTGGTCGTGGTTGGCCATGTTCTATGGTTCTTTTATAACTGGTTTCTTACAAAAGATTTAATAATCTGAACACATTTTCCTAAAAGCATCTCCACATGTTGCTCTTATTCTATTTTTTGAAGGAAGTTTCTTACGGAAATGATTTTGTCATCTTGGTGAAAAAGAGAGAGGAGTGAAAAGCATTTGGATCCTTCCTCCTCATGAAAAGATGAAGTTTTCCACGTGCCATTTCCATTTTCAGTTTCAAAGAAACGGACAAAAAAAACTATTCCATGAATACAATACTGCTCTTATTCCAATACGATTCAATACAACGAATAATAATTCAATTGACTATTATTTATGGAATAGAATAAAAAAATTAAATAAATTATTTTAAAAATTCTAAAGTGATAAAATAACCTCCTATTATTAGGTTTAGGTCTGGTGATTATTGAGTCCTTAGGTTTGGTTTTCCAGTAGAATGACATCTGAAAATTGGTTTAGAATTCAATGATCCATGATTTAGGATCTTGCTCTCAATTCTCTCCAACCACCCAAGAAACGAAAATGGGGTCTCTTCTTACTGTTAGACAATAAATTGAGAACTTGAAGGATTTTTCAAGCGTCTCTTCAAATATTTGTATAAATCCAGTACATTAAATTACGTTACACTTAAAATAGAAAACTAAACAGTTTTTTAAAAAATTCAATATAATCCCTTTAATACAAAAAATTTAACTTTTTTCTCCAAAATCCATTTATCACTTTCATTATTATCATTGAACAAGGAGTAATTAACAATATTTTTTTTAAATTTAGGAGGATAAACATTGTTTTTGAAGATTAGATTTGTCTTAATTGTTATGCATTTATTTCATGTTCTTCTAATATGAAATTTCAAAAAAATGTCTAACTAAGGTCTTCTATTAATATTTGTTAAACGAATGAAGGTAGGGTCTTCTTTTCTAGAAGACGACATTGAAAAAAAGAGCAGCATCACGTCAAAAATGAGAACATGTAAAACAGACAGACAGGATCTTCTTCTTCTTCGTTTTCTTCCTTATTTCCTTTTCTTTTTGAAGAATCAGGAGTCAAGAGATAGAAGTAATCCCAAAAATAGCCGTGTGGTTTTTTCCATATACTTTGAATATGCTCAATTTTGGTATAAAAAGGCAGAGTGTTTCTCACTCTTTTAGAAATTTATTACCAAAAAAAGATCCAGGAATTTTATTCCCAAGTTTATTCTTAAAAAAATATTCCTCTATACTCAAAATTAAAAAAAAAAGAAAGGAGGCTTTTGAATTTTTAATTTTAAAAAACAATTTCAAAAATAATAGGATGAATATCTAATTGAAGGAGGTGTGGAAGTTTAGTTGTTGAACTTTATAAGTTTGTTACTAACTAAACTAACTTATACAGATGTTGTTGCTTTGCTGGTTATGTCATTTTCTAAAGAAAAGGGTTTTGAACTTTAAGAAATAAAGCAGAAGTGACAGGGTTCTGAAAGTTGAAGATGAAACAACGTGGATTCCGGGGAGATTCATCTTTTGAGAGACACTTTTCGCCTGTCCATTTAAATTTCCGTCTCATGGGTCTTTTCAACCCGTTTTCACAAGCCTAGAGACAAGTTCACGTTTATAGAATTTACAATAAATAAATATACGAAAATGGATATTTAAAAATATAAACTAACGCATGTATTCACAATAATTGTATTTTCAATCACTGAGAATCAACCCGTCACATGCCATATTGAAAAAGTAAATATAAAATGGTCACTCAAAACGTAAGTGTTGGATTTCATTCATTACTGTATGTACTGGTGTAATTACTCCTATTCTTGGAGGTATCAGGCATTAATAAATTCAAATTCAAATTCAAATTCAAATTGACATCGTCCAATCATGTTCCTGGGAATCGGAGATATTTTACTTCAAATCATGAAACTTGATTGCATTTTTCCCCCGTAAAATGTGTAACACTGTTTCTATTTCTATTTGAATTTTATTAGAAAATTCTCTTCTCCATTCCAGAAATCCGAGAAGTTAAGGACATTTATGAGTTTTAGGAATTGTAGTATTAACTGTAGTATATTTTCATATGAATTTAAAATTGAAAGTCAAAGAGTAGGGTTTATATGGTCAAGTGTCGCCTGAATGACCACTAAACATCAATTCCAGACTCGACTCGGTCTTTTTCTCTCATTTATTTTATAGCAAAAATCTCAAATAACTTTCTCCCTACTCAACTAAAAGAGAAAGTTTTGAATCTTTCTCTCAATCTCTGTTCTGTAAATTAAAATTTTAATTTCATGTAATTGTAGTTCAAAGGGATCTCCCCTTTTTCATGGATGATGAAAAAATATTACAGCTACCACAAACGAATAGAAACTTTTAATAGATATACGATACGTGATTTATTTTGATTCTATACATTTTCTTTTATATTTTCTTCATCCTTTGTCAACTCTCCCGAGGACAAAACCAATAGGAAGAAAAAGAAGAAGGAGGGGGGATCCAATTTGAAGTCAACTGTTGCAGAAATGCCTTTGATGTTTGCTCTCCTTTCAATTTTTTGAGGGAGACTTTAAGTTCAAACGTCAAATCAAGTGAATGGAAACAAATAATAGAAAAAACTCACCTTCCCATAAATTTTACGCAATTTCACAGACAATTTTTTAGTAAGAAACGAATGGAATTAAATTTCAGTTCAAAGGAAAAAATATACGTATTATATTGAACAAGTTGGGCGTTGTCTCTGTTTTCATAGTTTGTAAATCTAAGATTCAGAATTATTGATTTAATTAAATGAATTTTGAAAAAGGATTTCCATATCTCAAAGATTTCATTTGCATAAGGAAAAAGGAGTTTTTTTTTGTATTTTCATGCAAATTGTTTTCATTTCATTTAGGAAAAGAACATTTACAATTTAAATTTTTTTTGATGGAAATGAAGAATTCTTTGAAATTTTTTTTTGATGTTTTTGTTAAGATGTTTTTCTCTCCTGGGTTTAATTTTTAGAAATTGGGTGTTAAAGGAATGAAGACGTCGTATTTTGTTTTTAGAGTCAGTCGGTTAGAAAATCCTTCTTTGCATAGTTATAATGTTGAGTATTATATTCTTCTTCTGTAGTTGTTTTTAGATTTTACACCGCTAGTGTTTTCTTTTTTAAACTCCGACTCGGGCGGAATTGTGCCAAGATGTCATAGACAAGGAGACTAATTACTCCTGTAAATCCGATTTTCTTTTACTTTTACCCTGTCCCTGTGTTATGGGGATGTGTGTGTGCTATATTAGTCTCATGGCAGCTGAGGATGATTAGTGAGTCTGTAAATACGTATAACTGTTAAAGACTTTGAAAAATCCGTTAGTTCTTTACGTAATTTTATACTCATGACATCATTCGAATACACTCTACTTCTCAATATGGTAGGCAATTTTAGATTACTAAGAAAAATCACTTGGTTTTGAAAATTGTTTGAAATTGAAAATTTTAATGGTGTTAGTTTTGTTATCTTTAAAAAAAAATTGTAGTATTAAGGGAGTTGTTTACAGAGATGAGAGAGCATGAGTTAGCTTTGCTATTGCTTACTGCCATACGAGAAAAGCACT
>JAQGCN010000806.1:0-14641 GCA_034699725.1 Friesea truncata | reverse complement strand
TTCTTTTAAATTTACATTTTCTCTCATGAGTAAGTAAATTGCTTTTTTGATGCGTTTTAAATTTACAATATCTACAAGTAAACTTAGGTGAAACTCCACATTCATATTTAAGATGGCGGCCTAAAGTTCCGTTTTGGCTGTATCTCCGCTCACATTTGGGACAAATCCAATCTCGGATAGATTTTCGGATTCCTAAAATCAAATATTTTTTATAGCTTAATGTTATCCTGATAATTTTGAAGAAAAATAATATTGAAATCAATATAACCCTAACCTAAAATCAAGATTTCCAGTAACTGAATATAAGTTAATTTTATTATAATTTTAAAGTATTTTTAGAAATATTTCCCTTGCATCGATTAAGATGTCTTGTTAAAGAATATTTACGACGGGTTTTATAATTACAATGAATACATTCAAAATGTGCAGGAACGCCACATTCATATTTAAGATGGCGGCCTAAAGTTTTTTTTTGGATATATTTCCGAAAACATTTGGGACAACTCCAATCTCCTTCTGATTTATGGATTCCTAAAACGAAATATTTATTTTAGCTTCATCGGACTAATAATTTATACTCAATTCTAATGAAACCAACAATATGAAAAATTAATTCATAAACTCCTAAGTCCTTACAAACATTGGAAATAATTTTATACTTGGTAAATATAATAAGTACAAATACAACTTATAAGGCTTTACTTTTCATGTTCATTTTGTATGAATTATCAAATTTTATTAATACATCAACTAGTAATTAATTAATTATATATTTCATTTTTAAATTTTCTGAGAAATTCTTGCCTTGCATCGTTTAATATGTGCCGTTAAATTACACTTCTGATACGTCCTAATATTACAATGAATACATTCAAATCGAGGGGGAAGACCACATTCATATTTAAGATGGCGACTTAAAGTTCTTTCATGGAGGTATTTCCGACTGCATTTGGGACAACTCCATTCTCCTCTTACGGATTTTTGGAGTCCTAAAATCAAATATTTCTTTTAACTTCATCGGACTATAATTTGTTACTTAAGAAATCTTGAAATACACGTTTTGTACTTTTTACATTTATTTGGTAAATTCAGAATAAATGGATTTTATTTAGAAATATTTCCTTTGCAACATTTAAGATGTCCCTTTAAAGAAGATTTATGATGTGTTTTATAATCACAATGAACACATTCAAATTGTGGAGAAACACCGCATTCAAATTTAAGATGGCGATTTAAATTTCTTTCATAGCCATATCTCCGACAACATTTGGGGCAACTCCAGTCTCCTGATTTATGGATTCCTAAAATCAAACGTTTACTTTAGCGCTTCACTGGGATATAATTTTATACACAATTCTCATGAAACCAGCAACATAAAAAATCAATTCAGAAATTTCCTGCATGCAAACATGGAAAATAATTTTGTACTTGTAATTAATTTTATATCATTTTAAAGTATTTTACGAAATATTTTCCTGGCAAATTTTAAGATGATCTGTTAAACTAGATTTCCGACGACACTTAACATGACAATGAACACATTCAAATTGTGGAGAAACACCACATTCGAATTTAAGATGGCGAGTTAAAGTTGATTTATTACGATATCTCCGACCACATTTAGGACAAATCCAGAAGTCTCCTACAGATTTTTTTCTTCCTAAAATCAAATATTTTTCTTAACTTGTCAATGTTTATAAATTCAGAAGATGCAATTTCTTCCTTCTTCCAATCAATCATAGAAAAGAACTAACATTACAGCAAAAACTATCCTAAACATTGTAAATTTAGAATAGAAATTTTATTGATCAATTTATTGATTGAGACTTGCAATTTTTATAATGTCGGGTTAAATTAAATTTAAGATGTGTCTTATAACCACAAGAAATACAAGAAAACTTAGGTGGAATTCCACATTCAAATTTAAGATGGCGAGTTAAGGTTCTTTCATGGAGGTATCTCCGACCGCATTTGGGACAACTCCATTCTCCTCCTACACATTTTTGGAGTCCTAAAATCAAATATTTCTTTTAGCTTCATCGGACAATGATTTGTTACTCAATGCTAATGAAACCAATTTAATTTAGGAAATTCATACATTATTACAAGATACGACTCATACAAGCATTATAAAGAATTTTATACTCAAGAAAAAGTGAAATACAAGCTTTGTAATTTAAAAAATCTATTTAGTAAATTCAGAACATTAAAGTATTAATATGATAACTGTAAATGGATGTTTATTTAGAAATATTTCCCTTACGCCATGTAAGATGTTCCTTTAACCTAAATTTTTGATGCATTTTAAAATAACAATGAATACATTGAAATTGAGGAGGAACCCCACATCACATTAAAAAAGATGGCGACTTAGAGTTCATTCATGAACGTATTTCCGACCACATCTGTGACTCTCCTCCTACACATTTTTAGATTCCTTAAATCAATATTTTTCCTAACTCGTCAATGTTTATAAATTCATATTCAGAAGATTTAGTTTCTTCCTTCTTCCAATCAATCATAGAAAAAAAACTATGATTACAACAAAGACTAACCTAAACATTGTAAATATAGAATAGAGATTTTATTGATCAATTTGTTGATTGAGACTTGCAATTTTTTTTATGTCGGGTTAAATTAAATTTAAAGTGTGTCTTATAACCACAAGAAGTACAAGAAAATTTAGGTGGAATTCCACATTCAAATGTAAGATGGCGATTTAAATTTGATTTTTCAAGATATTTCCGATTACATTTATGACATTTCCATTCTCCTTCAGATTTTCCAAATCCTGAAATAAAATATTATTCTTAGCTTCGAAATATTCAGAGAGTTGTTATTTTTTTTTTTTTTTTTTTTTCTAAATGGTCAAATTTATTAAATTCTTAATTTAATTCTTAATTTATTAATTTTTTCTAAATAGGAAATGGTTGCTATTAACAACTCTCTGGAAATATTATGCTCAATTTCCAACACAAGACAACACAAATTCTGAAAATCCTTATTTCCACAATTTATGAATATAAATAAAACAAAACATAAACAACTTCAAGAAACACAATATTAAAACTTGTTAAAAGACCCTTTAGATAAAAATACTCAAGAAAACTTATATTACGGAAAATGGTAGTTAATTAATGACAAAACATTCTAATTTAGGAATTGTATTAAATACCCTGAGAATCAAATTATTGCCTCGCTATTACTTCCGGATTGAACTTGCAACGTTTTTCGTGCTGTCGTAAATTAGAAGCTTGTTTAGATTTTCGTGGACAAAAGCTGCACTTAAATTTTGGTGGAAGCCCACATTCATATTTCTGATGAGAACTTAAATGCACTTTACGTCTGTAACTTCGTCCACATTTTGTACACATGAATCTTCCAAACTGGATTATATTCCCTGAAAATTTATAAGAAGTTTACTCTTAACTTTGAGGATATTAATGTCAAAGACTAAAGTTTATTCGCATGTAATGCTTTTGCTAACAGTAACACTACTAACAGTCACAACAGAAAAAAATAAGAAATTTTCTTCTTCCATTTCTGAAAATTACGCTAACAACTTTCATTAATTCTACGAAAATTAATAAACAGGAATTGTAAAATTCACAACACATTTATGTAAAAAATACTTTATGGACTACAAGAATTACGATGCTTTAAATATGTTGCTTTCCAAAAAGTCTTATAATCGCAGTGTCTACAATGAAATTTCGGCTTAAGTCCACATTGATGACGGAGATGTTGCCTCAAACCACCTTGAGTAACATAAGTAATCATGCATTTGGGACAACGATATTTAGCTCCAAAACCCAAGGTATGGTAACCGTATCCTGAAATTTTCAAAAGAAAAAAATCCAAATTTACTAAAGAGACAGCAGTCGAATTTTCTAACGTTAACTAAACGAGTTGGTTCAATTTTGTACATTTCTGCTTATACTTTGAACATCACTTAAATTGTATAGTAATACAATAAGTGGCTCAGATTGGTGAATTTGTACAGACCCTTGTGGTCAATCGCTCCCCTTCCTCAAAAAATTAGATTTCCGAGCCTACGCTAGAAATCACACATTTGAGGCAGATTATTTAAATATCTTACAAATTTTATTTAGCTTCTTTTTTCAATTTAAAGTAATTTACATTATTCGAACCCTACGAGTGAAACTGCTTAATGTGCATCTGTAATCTATATTTCTGCTGATATTTTGTTGGACAAAAACAACAAGCAAACTTTAGTCCAAGATGAGCAGATTTATAATGTCTGCTTAAGGAACTGCTGCCTGTATAAGTTTCTTTACACCCTGGAAATTTGCAAGGAATCCTTCCATTAATCCTAGTATGTTTAAATGGTTTCCCTCTTCCTCTGGACAATGCCGAAGGAGCACGACCTGATAAACAAAAAGCTACCATCAGCTTGGTTTTTTTAATTTCTTTGTGAAATAAGCAAAATAACAATCTTTAACAGGTACAAGATAACGGAGCAATATTTATTTTAAATATTTAAATATTTTATTTTAAAATATCGATAAAGTAAAGTGCACACATCAGTCACCACTAAAGACAGTTACCACTATAAAATGGCTCGTGTCAATCGTAGACAGACATATCAATAACAGGGATTAAAACATCTCTACTACACCATATTTTCGAGTTCTTATAATTCTTATGGTTAGTTGTGTAACTTAAAGTGAATTGACTAATATAAAACTTAAAACCCTAAAAATTTAGTAGTAAATTAATTTACTATAAATTCTAATTTGGTTTGAATTTACAAGATAACTCATGTCTTCTGACATTATTCTTTTGTATACTTTTATAAGAGCAAAAATTACAACTATATTTCGGTGGAACCCCACATTCGTATCTGAGATGAAATCCTAATCTGTGGATTTTTGCATAACTTCGACCACATTTAGGACAAAAGTATCTTGGTCCAGAATTTCCTATCACAAAAAAGAAATCCAAGAATCAGAAAATTAAGTTCGAAATTAACGAACACTAAGAATAAATAAAATTCCAAAAATGGTAAAATAATTTCATAATTTGTATATTGTTTACTAAACTGTAAACCATAATATTTAAAAGAACAAAATTTCAAGAGCAGAATTAAAGTAATGATTTGCTAGAAGAAGACGAAGGAATTTAAAAATAAATACATTAATTATTAATTTTGATTAAATTTTCTCTTGCAAATTTCAACATGTCTTTGAATGCAATACTTAAGATTAGTTTTATAATTGGAACAATATTGACAAGAAAATCTAGTAGGTGGTACTCCACATGAATATTTCATATGTTGATTCAAACTTCCTTTGATTTTATACCTCCTTCCACACATACTGCAACAAAAATCTGGAATTTAAAATAGAAGAACTCTATAATAATTTAGTCGTGGTTAAAGTTTCGAACATTCATACAAAATCCTTGTTTAAAGTGCAATTTTTTTTATGATTCGTTAACTGATATTGATAGTGATACTTAGCATTGCATTCACAATGGAATTTTGGTAGAACTCCGCAATCATAGTTCATGTGTCGATTCAAATTAAATTTATGAAGATAACTTCGTCCACATTTTTTACATTTCCATCTTAATTGTGTTGATTTCTTAGGAAGAATTTTATTTCCTAAAGAAAGAACAACAAAAAAGCCCATTAATAAAAATCCTAAACACCAAAAAAGTTGAGATTATCAATTTGCAAATGAGTTTTAAAAAAGATAAATTTATTTAGACAATTGTTTTCCGCAAATATTTTCATGACTTTTAAACCGATCAGTACGATATGTTTTATATCCACAAATATTACAAACAAATCTTGGTGGAATACCACACTGGTAACGGATATGGCGAGTGTAAGAATTTCCAGCCATGTAATATCGACAACATTTCCTGCATTGAACTTTTACTGATAAATCATCATTCCCTGTAATTTAAAAAATGTACATTACTCCATAAATTTATACGATCCCATTTAATTTATTAGACATTTCGAAAATTACAAACTAATCTTCATAATACACTCAAACAAAATAACGTTTTATCGAATAATTGGAGTTGGATGCTGTGTTCGCTTTCTTCTTACAACTATTTTCATGTTGTTTTAATTTGTCTTTTCGATGTGTTTTATAGTCATCACAAAATTGACAGCTTAATTTCGGCAAAAGTGATTGACATTGGACTTCATGACGCTTCAAATGTTCCTTTCTAGAATAATCCTTGCTACATTTATTACATTTCCATCGATTATCTCCGCCGAATTTATGCCCTACAACATCACAGAGAAAAAATTCATAATAACAATTCCTATCAATTGGCTTCACAAATTTTCGAAAAGAATATATTAATTTTTATCCAAAAATACAAAATGGTTAACTTAAATAACAAAGATTTATTTAATTTTTCTTTAGATTTCTGCAACAATTTTATGTAGTTTTAAGTAATGGGTTTTAAGGTGATCTTTTCTATGTGTTTCATAACTACAGTACTGACAGGTAAGAGGTGGAAATCCACATTCTGGGAAATGACGTCGCAAAGATCTTCAGTGAGAATATTTCTTGTTGCATTTTGTACATTGCCAACGACCTCCTCCACTGATTATAAAGCATACGCAACAGAGAAAAATTGTACGATTTTAATACATATGGAAACATTTGTATTTCCAAAAGAAAATATAAGATTCAATCAATAAATAAATTATATAACTAAATTCGAAGATTTTCGCAAAATTTTTCATGTTTTTTTAAATGATCTTTCCGATACATTTTATAACCACAAAACTGACACGTAAAGTTTGGCGTTAATCCACTGCATCCGGATTTATCTAAATGACGTTGCAAAGTATACTTTTGAGTGTAACTTCGGTCACATTTTGCACAATGCCATCGACCTCCTTTGAGTATACACCCTACACAACAAAGAAAAATTTGTATACGATTTAATACAAAGTCTTGGTTGGATTTTGAATTTTAATATACATCATTGAATTACTTTACAAGAATTCTTTTCGTTTACTGCAGGATTTTCCATGTCTTTCTAATGTATCTTTTCGATGAGTTTTATAATTACAAAATTCGCAGCTAAAAGGTAAGGATCCGCTGCACTCTGCTAAATGACGACTGAGTGTAGACTTTTGAGCATAATTTTTGCCGCATTTTTCACAATGCCATCGACCTCCTTTGAATATATACCCTACACAACAAAGAAAAATTTCAACGATTTTAATACAAAATCTTTGGTTGGAATTTGAATTTTTAAGAAATACATAAAAGGATTCTGAGGATCTCACACAACTAAAATAAATATAAATTCTATACTTTAAAAATATTCCTTTCGTTTGTTGCAAGATTTTCCATGTCTTTTTAAGATATCTTTACGATGAGTTTTATAATTACAAAATTCACAGCTAAAGGGTGAGGATCCGCTGCATTCTGATAAATGACGTTGAACATTACACCTCTGAGCATAATTTCTGCCACATTTTTCACAATGCCATCGATCTCCTTTGAATATAAACCCTACACAATAGAGAAAAAATTCATTCAATTTTAATGAAAGACAACATTCTGAATTTCAAAAAGAACAATTATATATTTCCATTACATTCACATCACATCAAATAAAATAGAAGAAAAAAGTATAACAACTTAAGTTTAATTTAATTTCGAATTTTACAAATATTTTCATGTGCTTTTAAATTATCTTTACGATGCATCTTACAACCACAAAAAACACAGGCAAATTTTGGTATTAATCCACTGCATTCGGAATTTTCTAAATGACGTTTCAAATTATATTTTTGAGTATAATTTTTGTCACATTTCCAACAATGCCATCGACCTCCTTCGAATATATACCCTATACAAGAAGATAAAAAAATCATTCGATTTTAAATATACAATTCAGAGAAAACATTAAGATATTTCTATCTAACGAACGAATAAAAAACGTGAATAACTTTTATTATATTCTATTTTGAAATTTGTATCTGCAAGTATTTTCATGAATTCTAAGGACATCTTTACGATGTGTTTTATAATCACAAAATTGACAGCAAAACGGTATGGATCCGCTGCATTGTGCTAAATGACGTAACGAGTGGCTCTTCTGACCATAATTTCGGTTACATTTTTCGCAATGCCATCGACCTCCTTTGAAAGCAAGCCCTACACAATACAGAAAAATTCATACGATTTTAATACAAATTTTTACTCATTCTCTGACAGAATTTTATAAATTCATACAACTTTACTATATAAACATTGACAACATTTTCAAATTCGGCACAAATATCTTAAAAAAGAAAATATGAAGGGATATAACTTATAATTATCTTGATTTTCGAATTTTGCTTCTGATTCTGCAACTAGTTGCATGGTTTTTAAGTTGATCTATGCGATGTGTCTTAAAATCACAAAATTGACAGTTAAACGGTGAGGATCCGCTGCATTTTGCTAAATGACGTACTGAGTTATTCTTCTGACCGTAACTTCGCTTACATTTTTTACAATGCCATCGACCTCCTTTTTTGAAAATAAGCCCTACACAATACAGAAAAATTCATAATACAGATTTTATATTATTACTAACACTCTACTAATAGAATTTCTAAAATTCTTATAATTAGCTTGATTTTTGAATTATGTTTCTGATTCTGCAACCAGTTGCATGTTTTTTAAGGTGATCTTGGCGATGTGTCTTATAATCACAAAATTGACAGTTAAACGGTAAGGATCCGCGACATTCCAATAAATGACGATACAAGCCACACCTATGAGCATAGCTTCTCCTACATTTTTCACAATGCCACCGACCTCCTTTGAACAAATATCCTACACAATTTATAAAAAAAAGAATCAGACGATTTTAATATACACTCCAACTGATACTGACAACACTTCGAAAATCCATACAAATTTTATTTACACAGTATTATTATGAATTTCGAAAAATATATCCATATCCAACGAAATAGAAACAAAATGAATCAATTAAATTGCTTAAAATTAGGTTGAATTCCCGATTTTAATTTTCCTTCCGCAAGTTTTTCCATGCAGTTTAAACAAATTTTGGCGATTTGTTTTAAAAGTACAAAATTGACAGTTAAACGACACTGTTCCGTGAGAGTCTGATAAATGACGAAACAAACTACACTTCTGAACGTAAAGTCTGTCACATTTTCCACAATGCCATCGACCTCCTTTGAACAGCATATACCCTATATAATAAAAAATGACTTTTGAATTTCGAAAAGAAACAACATGATTCAATCAAAAAAAAATTATAAATGGACAACTTCTGAAAATCTGTATCACTATCACACACAATAGAGAAAAATTCATACGTTTTTAATTAGAATTGGTATACTTTTGAAATACATAAATTCTACTCTATTCAACACAAAACAATTAATTATAGATTCAAACTTTGCTTTTGCAAACCCTTGCTTTATGTCGATTTAAGGTGTCTTTGCGATGTGTTTTTAAACCACAAAATTCACAAATAAATTTCGGTTTGGATCCGCTGCATTTTCGCAAATGACGAAGAAGACCCGAGTTATCAGAATAACTTCTGTTACATTTTGCACAAATCCAACGTCCTTTCTTTATGAAATACGACCCTCCTACACAATAGAGAAAAATTTATATAAATATATAAGACTTTGACTGGCATCGCATCATTTTGAATTTAGAAAAGAATAGAATATATTTCAACTTTTTTCAACACCATCAAATAAAATAACACAAAAGGTTATAATAAATAAACTTAATTTGAATTTTGCTTTATGCAACTATTATTTTGATGCCTTTTTAAGTTGTCTTTCCGATATGATTTTAAACCACAAAATTCACAGGAATATTTCGGATTGGATCCACTGCATTTTTCTAAATGACGGTAGAAAGCAGTCCTCATAGAATAGTTTCTGGAGCATGTCTTACAATGCCATCGACCTCCTTTCTGAATATACTCTAAACAAAAATTCATAGACTTTAGTATGGACTTGACTTGACATTTTTCCTCACAGAATTTTCAAAAAGAATTTTAATGTAATGATAAGAATTCGAATATTTTTGAACTTATTACGAAATCAATTCTATTCAACAACAAAAATAAAGACAATAAATAAACTTAATTACATTCATTTTCAAACTTTTCTTTTCTTTTGCAAGTTTTTTCATGACCTCTTAAAGTGTCTTTGCGATATGTTTGATAACTACAAAAGTTACAACTAAATGCTGGTTGTTGCTGGTTGCATTTCCGTAAATGACGATTGAAACCGCACTTATCAGCATAACTTCTGCTACATTTTGTACAAATCCAACGACCTTCACTGTTTAAGATGAAATACCCTATAGAAAAAATTCACTCGATTTTAATTAAAGTCTTTACTGAAAGTGACAATTTATACGATTTTACTTCAGAATCAATCAACAGCATTTTGAATTATGAAAATTATTCTAATCTACCCAAGAAAACAAAACTAATTAAATTAAATTTCAGTGTTTCCTTTTACAATAACTTTCATGCTTTTTTAAAGAATCTTTGCGATGTATTTAACTACAAAAGTGGCAGGTCAGCAAGGATCCAAATCCATGGCATGCGGTAAATGACGATGAAAACTACGGCTGTGTGCATAACTTTTGTTACATTTTATACAATTCCATCGATTTCCTTTTCTCTGCAAATACCCTGTATAACAGAATAGAGAAGGAATTACACGATGATTCGAAAGAATTTTAATACCTTCATTTTGACTCCGCCTCACCCAACAAAATAGAAATACAAATAAAACTTTAAATTGTATTTCGCTTTATGCAAGCTTTCCAATGTTGTCCTAAGGTATCTTTGCGATAAGTTTTATAACCACAAAATTCACAGATAAATTTCGGAACGGATCCGTTGCATTTTTCTAAATGACGTCGCAAATCAGTCTTCCGAGAATAGGTTCTGCAACATTTTTCACAATTCCATCGAACTCCTTCGAACATTTTCCCTACACAACAGAGAAAAAATCACATACGATTTTAATATAGGCTCGACTGACGTGACAGCGAGAACATATCGAATTTTCAAAAGAAACAAGATAATACATTTTCAATCAATTTAATATAACAAAATATAAGTGATGAAGATGGATATCTTTAAATTTTATTTCACTTCCTGCAAGACTTTCTATGAAATTTTAAGTTATCTTTACGATGTGTTTTATAATGACAAAATTCACAGCAAAATGATGGCATAGATCCGCTACATTTTTTATAATGACGTTGCAAAGCAGTCTTATGAGAGTAGTTTCTGGAACATTTTTCACACATCCATCGACCTTCTGTTCTTGTTTTGATCAAATACCCTACACAACAAAATATTGATACGAGTTTAATTACAGAATTGACTAAAGACAGCATTTCTAAAATTCGTACGATTTTAATGAATAGAATCGGCAGACTTTTGATTTTAAATTCCGAGAAATAGAAATATAAATTCATCAATACAAAAACACACTTTAAATCTATTTAATTTCAAATTCGGCTTTACATGCCTTTTAAGCTAATCTTTGCAATGTGCTTTATAACTTCAGGACTAGCATTTAAACGGTAACGATCCAGTGCATTACGGAGAAAAAATCTATTACAATTTAAGACTTATTTAATTTCGAATCTTCAAAAAACAGAAACATATTGAACGAATAGTTTAGCTTAATTGGCTTTGCCTTCTGCAGGTCTTTTCATGATTTTTAAAGGTGTCTTTGCGATGTGCTTTATAACCACAAAATTCACAGCTAAATTTCGGGAGAGATCCACTGCATTTATTAACATGACGATGAACATTGCTTCTTTCAGTAAATTTTTTTTTACAGTATTCACAATGCCATCGACCGCCTTTGAATACATAATGTCCTACACAACAAAGAAAAATAATCAGAATATCCATGTAAAACCAACAACGACAGAGCAGAAATTATTATGAGAAAATCAACGATATTTTAATATATAATCAGAAATTCCCACCCATAAGAAATGAATCCAGAGAATTCTGAATTATTACATTACAAACTGATCAACAAGCATTGAACATAAATGCTGTATTTTTCTAATTTGAAAATTTTTAAATTGTTTACAAAGTAAACTCTACATAAATCATGGCTAACTGGAACCAAATTAAAACTTAAAAAAGCAAACTCTTGTTTATAACACCTAATGCAAAAATTGTAATTGACTCATTCGTCATTTCTCATTTAGAATTTTGTCTTAAAATTAATTCTGCGATTTGCAGAAATTAGGTGTTAATTTTTTTAGTGTATGAATGACTGACATCAGTCTAGATGAAGCATTCATCTATTTCTTAATAACATCAGTTCGATGAATAAAATTTGGTTGTGGTATGACCATCGAATTATATCTTATATCTATTTTTGCTTTGTTTCTAGCAATATCAATTCCTTTCATTCGCTCAAATTCCTAAAGTCAAGCTATCGACTAGGACTAACCACCTTAAATGATTTATTCTTATGGCTAATGTGATGGTGAATCTCTCAAGGTTACGCCGGCTGGAAAGTGGAAGGTAAGGTGGGGAGGCGAATTTTCTTTAAAAAGTTAATTTTTTAAACATTTTCCGATAGAAAGCAATCACTGCATCTCTAGATTTTGTTGGGAAATTTAACACAATGGGAGGTCAAAGTTGACCACAACGTTAATTCTCGTAAGAGAAAAAAAGAGACCACTCTCTGTATATTTTGTGTGTATTTTGGGCCCCACTTTCCAGCCGAATAACTCAAAGCGAATAAAGAATTGTCTCTTACCTTTGCCTTTACGTCGATCAGCACCACCTTGAGAACTACCAGCCTCATTTGTACCAGAGCCAGAAGGAATTTCACCATCATCATCAGGAAGTCCAGAAGTCATGTCACCATCATCTTCTTCATCATCCCCAATTCCAGAATTATCACCATCCATTTTCCATCCATCAGAAAAACCTAATAGTATTACATTCATTAATTTCAATAAATACAAATTACTCAATCATTGTTGTTACTTGATCGACTCATTGAATTATCCTGTTCTTGATCCTCCAAATCACCTTCAACATTTTCCACCTCCACCATTCCATGTTCCATTTTCATCTAAATTAATTAACAATTATAATTAATATTATAATTTATTATTTTTTAACTTACATCTCCTTGTGTGTACATTGGCTCAGGTTCTTCAATCATCCCTTCATGACCGTAATCTTCTACTGGGATTGGATGAGATTTATAATGTGAAGCTGAGGCATTTTGTGATGAAGATTCCAATGGATCATACATGGAGGATGAGGATACTCCTGAAGAAGACATGACTGTTGGTTGAATATCAAGAAGAGGATCAACCATTTGAGACGACTGTCTTTGTGATGAGATTCTTGTATCAGTTCTTGATTTTTTTGGTGGAGGTGGTGCATTTTGGATTAAAGATCCTGGGATAGTAGAAGGAATTGAATCGAGTGATGACTGTTGTTGAAGTCTGTTTGTATTATGAGGTACAGTTGCTGGGATAATTGGATGGATAATTGGAATTGAAGTTGGAGTTGACTTAGGCAATCCAATATGTTTGGTAACTCCAACATCTGGAAGAATAATTGTATCCGAAGAGATACTGTTGTTCGTAGTCTCAACTTCAGCTAAACCACGGATTTTTAGCTCTTGAGCTACAGCCAAAAGAGATGCCAATTCATCATGGGCAATGTTAACCTCCCCTCGATACATGTATTGAATTAATGCTTTGAGTTCTGCATATTTTACATCCTTTAGAAACAATATTGGATGTTTGCTCATATCAACGCTGAGTAGTTCCTAAAAAATAAATAAATTAACTTAACATATTTGATTTGATTAATTAAAACAAAGGAATGAATGAATGAATGAATTCTCACCTGAAAATAGGGACTACATGCTGAAAGTACAACCTTATGCGCACGTAAATACTGGCCTTCACAAGCAAGTGTGACGTCAACAAAAGCCTCACTAGATAATAGAGCATCAAATACAGAAAGTACTGTTCCTTGATGGCTAGTCCAACGCAACCGAATTTGACCCTCCATTTTTCATTAACTGTAATGTTAAATTAAAAGAATGTAAATTATATAATGAATAAATTAAAATTGATTTGTATTACAACTTACATGGAGTGAGAAATTAATTGACTGGATTTAAATAACTTTTCATACAATACAATTAATTAATTAACTTCAATAAAATAAGAAATTGAAGAAAGAAGTGAAAATGGAAATGGCGGACGTCGTCGTCGAGTCGACTGGTACCGGTGTGTGTTGTGGAGTGAGTGGAGTGCTTGTTCTCATTTGATGTAAAAAAGCAGACGCTCTCTCGTCCCTCTTCGCGTCGCGTCCCTCTTCTTCTTCTCCACTTTTACCCTCCCTTCTTCGTCTTCTTCCTTCAGTCCACGCTCATCGCAGAATTCCGCGATATTATCGCAGAATTCTGCGATGCAATTATCGCAGTTTTCTGCGATGTTATCGCAGTTTTCTGCGATGTTATCGCAGAATTCTGCGATATAATCGAAAATAAATCGTTTTTTTGGGATAAATTGAGAACTATAGCTAATGACCAGGTCATTTTTTATTTTCCTAAATTATCAATGAAAAATGC
>JAQGCN010000805.1:0-14666 GCA_034699725.1 Friesea truncata | reverse complement strand
CCTAAGACCACTAGGCACAAGTAATGCAAACTCACAAGAAACGAATGTATAATTTAATATTGTTTTATTAGCAAACATGAGTGTTTATTTGTCAATCTGTACATATTTATATTTAATATAATGTGTCGGTTTAATACAATGTGCAACATATAATCCTAAACTACAACTTATTAAAAGTTTGTTCCCGTCAAATATCACATTTCCTTCGATTAGTGTGCAAGTAATAGTAAATAAATATCATGCAAATGTAGCTAAAATAAATGCATATTTTAAAATAAATTACAAATTTCACGTTGTCTTAAGCATTCTGTTCAATATTTTAAAAACGTGCTTCAGCAGTATAAGCGTGTTTTTACACGTTTCTGAGCATTTAATTCTTAATAATTTCTAATCAAAATATTTTAAAATATAGAGAGCACAATTGTAATAAAATCATTATAATATTTAACGATGTAGGTTGATAAAGAAAGTCGTTGCATATGTGACTATACTAAATCTTATATGCTTTCTTTGCAGGTTTTGCGTGTAATTTTGTGAAAAAATAGACATAAAGATTTCCATATTATTCTGTGCAAAGTTAATGTTTTTAATATAAGTAAACATACGTTTGCTTACGTATGTTAGTAAACATTCATCAATTTTTGCTAGTTTAAAAGTTATCTCAAGTGCTTGTTAGTTTAAGTGTTTGATATTCACTTTAATACAAATGCTTCCCTTTAATTTGATTTCTAAGCATTTTCATTCTGTAAGAATAAAGTGCAAAAAAATTTTTCTTTATATGTAAATTTCTTTAATTTTGAGCACGATTTTTGTGTCAATGTGAAAAATGACGTTAAAACAATATACAGCTCCAAGAGCATAGCAATATTATAAATTTCTTGTGAGTTTGCGTGATATTATGGCGTGTTTTGTGATGGCGTGGTCTCAGGTGAACCTATTGGTGGCCTTCTACTTCTGGCCTCATGACCCCACTCACCTGTGTCCACAATGATGTCAATGAGATCCATACTCTTCCCAATTGCATCTTTAAGATTAACTTTATTGAAACTAAGTATACTTCCTTCTCGTTTGGCTCTTTCCAATGCTTCACGTCGTTTAAGTGCCTTTTCTCTCCTCATTTGATTTTTGTAGAATTCAGCAAAGTTATTAACGATGATGGGAATTGGTAGAGCTACGACGAGTACTCCACAAACACAGCACGCACCACCAATGAGTTTTCCAGGTAAAGTTCTTGGATACATATCACCGTAACCTACCGTTGTCATAGTAATTACTGCCCACCAAAAAGTTACTGGAATAGATTGAAACGTATCATTTTCTTCACGTTCAGCAAAGTATGCCAACGAACTAAAAATAAGGACTCCCATTGCTAGGAATAACATAAGTAGTCCTAATTCTTTATAAGAATTACGTAGAGTAAATCCAAGGGATTGAAGACCAGTTGAGTGTCGGGCTAATTTGAATACACGAAGGATTCGCATAATTCTGAACACTTGAATAATTCTTCGTACGTCTGCTATATGTTCACTAGCTCCACCTGAATTCTTTTTACCTGGTTGGAGAAATAGGGAGACAAAGAATGGAAGGATGGCTAGTAAATCTATGTTGTTGAGACCTCCTTGTAAAAATTTACATTTATTTGGTGAACTTAAAAATCGGAGGACGTATTCGAGTGTAAACCATGTTATACAAATCTCTTCAATTCGGAGAAATATATGATTTTCAACCCATAGTTCATCTTGAGTAATGGTTCTGTTGGCAAAATCAGGTTTTTTGTCTCTATCTTCAAATGTATTACGATTAGGGTATATTTCACATATTGTTTCATTTATATCTTTTTGTGAACATTCTTGGTAGTCAGGAATGGTATTGAGTGTAAGAGTAATTGTAGAAATGACAATGAAAAATATGCTAATCACTGCAACTACACGAGCTGGACATGACGAAGTTGGTTTTTCAAGTAGATCCCATACATATTTCTTTAAATCTGCATAACGACCATCACCAAATTCTTCTTCGTCTCTTTGTTTTAATGATTCTGCTTCTTTTCTCATTTCTTCATAAACATGTTCTTTACGTTGATGATATTTGTGTTGACAGCATGTTTCGAGATATAATTCATCAATACCCCAATATATTAAATCTTCGTTGAAAGCAAGGACACACATTTCATCAACTAAATGTAATTTTCCAGTTCTGTAGAAATTAAGTATTGAATTAAAAGATTTAGGATGTCGATCAAAAAAGTATTCGTTATCAGTTAGATTATAATCATCACATAATACAGAGATCTCTTCATGACAAGTTGCAGCATATAGCTGACCGAGGCGTGTGTGTGGAAGTCTATTGAGCGTTTTCCACATTGCCTCGTGTCTTACACCACCAACGTTAAGTATGACACGTAAAGTTGTATGTGATTGGTGAATTGAGAAATTTGATGTTGGAAAAGGCAGAGGGGCTAATTGGGCTGCTAATTCAGGATCAGGTGAAGAACTTGAAGAAGCAACATAGGAGGATCGTCGACGAGATTGCGAATGCACAAGAGCAGTTGATCCTGTTCCGGGTGCGTCACTTGGATGAGAGGACATCTTTTAACACAGGAAATATCAACTTACTACCCTAAAAATAAAAAGTATCGTATTTATAAAAAAAGTTTTATAAATAATAATAAGCATAAAGTTACAAATTACTTTCAAAAAAAAGTTTATACTTTTTATTAAATTATTAATGAATTATTCAATTATGTATTATTACTCATCGTCAGTTTATTGATTAAATTTTTTCTAAAAAAAATCTTTACCCTTTCCAGAATTGCGTATTTAGAATCAGTTTTCTTTAAAAAAAAGCGGATTTTTCATTAAAATGAAATTTAAAACAACACACATAAACTAAATATTAAGGAGTGAAAATCTCTTTATCTGCTCTTCATTTTAATTTTCTATTAATTAATTTCTTATTAACAAGAATTTCTAATTTGCTGTCTTGTTTGTGTTATTAGATCAAATTTAAAACAACTTGTTACACATATTACTTTCTTAATATTTTGAAATAATAGTATAAAATATCCATTATTTGTACTAGCATATAAGAAGTGAATGTTAAGAAAAGATATTCTTCCATTGCATGTATAAGAATTCTTTTTAGAATAATTAATCAATATAAGTGCTATGGATGTCATGTATTGATCTGACCTAATTTCAAATTATACGCACTTGCCTTAAGAAAATTACGCATATAAAATTATTAACTTTTATAACAGAAACTAAAATAATTTCATATTAAAAATAGAATTAAATGTAATTAAAAAAATTTTATTTACGACTTTTGAACTCCAGATTGGATTGGATATTATATTGGAATTGAGTGAGTTGAAAATCCAGAATAATTGACACTATTGAATAATAGGCTTATAACAAGCACTTGTAAAAAGAAGATTGAATTTTGTACTTTAAAAAATTTTAGACCTATTTTTTTGATATGTAAATTCTATTTAGCTCGAAATAGAAGGAAAAAGTTAATAAATAGAAATTTGTCGTTGTCACTAATCAGCACTCTTGATTTTTATAGGATCGTCTTTGAATATAAGAAATTAGTTTAATGAAACGTTAATACGGGGAGAAAGTTAATTGTTAAATTTTTGAATGTTTTTAATCCCCGTCCGCTTTTTTTCCATAACGGAAAGAGGAGAAAGGGAAACTGGGACTGGGAAAGATTTTTTTGGTGTGGTTTTTATCTTGGGTCTCCCTTAAATGAATCAATAATATAAAAAACTCAAGAGAAAACTAGAACGAAAGTTTGGTGAAAGATTAACTAGATGGAGAAAGTAGGGTTTGACACGTAGAAAAAGCAGGACTCTTTAATCACTTTCACTTAGAAAATAATAATATAAATACAGCTTTCTTAAAGTTAACTAAAGTAGATTCATGAGTTCATAATTCATTAAAAGCATTTGTTTATTAAATTTTTATAGTTAAAAAAATACAAGTAAAATGAAGTGTTCCACCTGCTGTAAAAATAACACCTTATGCCAAAATATTAGCATATGTTTCCTCATAAATTATCAAAATTTAGCATAAGTTATACATATTTTATTCATCCTGTTCTAATTATAAACAGGGAAAATTCACGCTCCATTTCCTTATTTCAAAATTTATTTAAAAAAACTTATTTAAATTTATTTAAATAACAATTCTAAAGTCAATCTAAGGAAGGTATAACGATGGGTGTATATAATTATTAAGAAGTGTTGAATTTGACAAAACGTTGAAAGAAGCGGGAAATCGTATATAAATTTTATTTTAGGTGGAGACATTTTGTTGTCACATTTTTGGCAGGAAAATATACTTGAGAATGAATGTAATTACACTTTAGATTGAAATGCACGCAACTTGGCTTTTTCTTTGTATTTACAAAAAAACAAAAAAGAAATCATATGGTAATATTAACAAAATGAACAGAGTTAAATTTTCAACAATTTCTGCTTCTTGTGTAGTAAAACCTTTATTTATGGATTAAAGTTTGTAATACTATTGCAAGTTATTTTAAATTTTGTACAAATGAAACATATAACTTTAGAGAAAATGAAAGAAATAAAATCTTACCCATATTTCATCCTTTGATGATTTTAACGTGACCATTGACATGAACTTATAATATGTGTTCAGTTCAACAAGAAATAACAATAGAATATCAGATTGATTGACAGAAACTTATTATTTCAATCTAATAGAAATCTAATATGTTTATATTGAGAAGATGTATGGAAGATTGACTATACTAACCTATTTTATTTCAGAATAAAATTCGCAAAAATTTATTTTTAGAATCCAGAAGAAGAGCCTACTTCTCCTTTACTCTTAAAGGACTTAAGATTCAAGCAAAAATCAAACTGAACAAGACACGCTTTTATTCCAAACACATAAAAATTACAATACTATACTCTAAAAATCTTAGCTAAACACTTAATAATTTATTTTGTCTAATTTCAACGAGATTATTCTTAATCAATCCTGATCTAAAAAGAAATAATCACTTTATCTAATTGTTGTTTCATGTCTAAAATAATCCTCTTCTACAAATTAATAATTTCTAATCACTATCATAAATACAATTATTTGTTTGTTGATTATTTGAATTAAATTTATATTTTTTAAAGCTTGGATGATTAGCAGCAGCAGAGGCAATTCTTTCTCCAAACATATTATTCTCTGCAATAAATTGTAAATATGTGTCAAGTATGACACTACCCGTTGAACTTGGAGTTGAATGAGGTAGTTGATTATCATTATTATTAATATTACTATTGTTATTATTATTATTATTATTGTTTGAGGTAGATGCTGGATTTGATTCAGAATCAGAATTTGATGAAATCGAAGAATTTGTTTTCTCATTTTCACTATTAAAATTAAAACAAATCAAATTTAATAAGATTTTCATTTTTTTTATATTCTTACCAGAAATTGACACCTTCTCTACCAACTTTTGCAAGTAATTTACCAGCAAGAATAGGATCGAATGGACTTGGCATTGGTACGACTGGAAGTTCCTTTGTGCTTATACCTCGATGTTGTCGAGACATATGCGAGTGCAGAGAATTTCGTGATTTGGCTACAGTTCCACAAAGGACGCATCGATATCCTGGACAACTTGTGTGTTTATCTTCCAAGTGTGTTCGCAACGTATGAGCTGAGCGATAAATCTTCCCACATTTTGGACATGGACGTGGATCAGTTGCCCTTATTCTAAAATATTGTTAAGAAATTACACATACACAATATCAATTGTTTGTTTTATTACCTGGAAGAAGATGAAAGTGAATTATTTGATGACTGTGAAGGTGGTGGTTTCTGGAATAGTAGATTAGTTAATGGTTTATCAAAAAGAGGGAGTAATGGTATGGGAAATGCTGGATTTGGAGGTGAAGATTGTGATTGGTTAAATATTGGAGGAGGGGAAGGAGATGGAGATGGAGGAGATTCGGGTTGAAGATTAATTTCTGGAATGGGTTTTTCAAGTGCTTGACTCAGGAGACTGGATTTGGAAGTAAAGTCTTCTTGATTATTGCTCAGTTCATAGTTATTGCTGATTTTTAAAGAATCGCATAATGAAAGGAAGTCAGGGAGGAGTTCATGAGATAAGGTGATTGACCCAGTGTATACAAATGTCATCAAACAATTGAAAACTGGTGGAGGTGTATGAAGTATTATAATTGGATGAGAACATGGATTATCCTAAAATTCAAAAATATTTTCATCAATTAATAAATATTAAATATTAAAATATTGAATGTTGGAATGTTATGATTTAAAATATATGAAATATTTGAGTGTGTACTTTTAAAATGAAAGTTATTAGACTTATGGATTGGTTTTTGTAAGCAGGAGAAGCTTTTAAAGTATAGACGTGTATATTTCATTTATTATTTCGTTTTTAATGATTGTCGGCCATTGGATTATGGAGATTGGGCGTTGTTTGGATGGATGATTCTGTAAAGTTAAAATTAGATTTTCTCTTCTTCTCAACTTTATTGGTGAAAGTTTGTTTTCTCTTTCCCTTTTCCTTCTTTCGCGTATCTCTCTTTGTTTCTGTCTCTTCCCTTTCTCTCATTACGATGTTTCTGTACATTCCCATTCCCGTATTTTCACCTTAAAATCAATAAGTACGCTTTTCTCTCTCTGTGTATGACTTTATTAGGACTCTTTTCATATTCCCAGGATTTTCTCCCATTCCCACCCTGCCATTGCCCTCCTGTCCCTGTAAAATGAAATCTCTGTGCATCAAAATGAAATCCCCTAATTAACTAAATATTCAACTCGAATCTTAACGAGCACAAGTTTTTACATGTATAATACATTCTAGACGTCTAAAAATATCTTAGAATATAAAATATACAAAGAATAATGATTTCTAAGCATACTTGTCTGATACAAAGTTGTATACAACTTGAGTTTTTGAGAAACATACATAAATTTCATTGTACATGTGTTTTATAATAGTGTCAAATAAAGTATACTATCTGAATAAGATATTTAAGATGGAATATAGCCTATATTTTTCTTGCATATTAATATTTGTTGTATTGTTCCCTTGGAAAAGTGAAGTCTTTGGTTTGTATTAGGTGAAAAGAGGGGTATATAATATTTGGATCGATAGTAATGATGATGATGAGTAAGTACAAAAAGCGCAAGTAATGAGTAACTATGAGAAGAGTAAAGACGGGTTTTAGTTTATTGATTTTCCAAGCTTCCTCTCTCTCGTTCTTACTACGCAAAACCTCTCATTAAGCTCCAACAACCACCTCCATTTTAAAACAAACCAGCTCTAATTATACAAACTCAAATAATTTAATTATACATAGAAATGGCTGACTTGCAAAATGGATTCTACGGATGAATTCGAATACAAACTTTACTAGAATCCAATCAATTTGAATAGGAAGAATATATTACTTATTTTGTAAAATATAAATATTAACTTATCCTTATATTCGTATTAGTATGTCATGTATTGGTTACGATCAGTTAAAACAACATAATAAGCATATAATAGTTGTAATATATAATATTCATTTGGTACATATCACTTCATCATTTACTCGAGTATAGTAAAATATAACAAAATTTCATGTAATAACAATAACAGTATCTCTCGTTCTGTCCGTGTTGTTATGTTTATACTTTGTAATACTTATAAAAATATACCATAAGAAAAAGAAATGATACAATTTCTATTACGTATAACACCCACAACATCTCTCAAAAGAATATATACTAATACTTTGAGTTGAAAGAATTCCCGCCAAATGATGATGGCACGCATAATGTTAAAGCGTTGAAGTAAACTTTAGTTATAACTTAAATTTATTTTTTAATGTTGTATCGTATACATTATAATTTTAAGCATCATTATTTTAAAGTATTAAATGAAAATAAAATATTTACCTTTATAAGACATGCTAAGAATTCCGATGCTGCCGAAAGTAATAGCTTGTGACAATGGAATGATTCTTGGAGTTCTTCATGTACGCAGCTGATAGTAAGATCCGTAAGAAAGTTATTGATTCTGTAATTATTGAGTACTGGAAGAAGTGTTGATGCGATTGGAGTTGTAAGTGTAACCATCTTTGATTAATGAGGTAGAAATGATGATTTTTTTACCCGTAATAATTGATTAAATTTATATAAAATATATTTTAGTGTTTATTGCTATATATTAATTGGAAGATTAAAAATTAAAGAAAAGGAAGAAATGAACTAAAAAAGAGAAAGTAAATTTGGATTTATTGGCGTCGAGGTTGAGTTATGGGTTAGAACTGAAAAGGATTGGGGAAAGGGGACTGTGTATTTAAAACAAAAAAGAAGGAGGGGGGAAAATTAATAATAAGAGAAAGTAAAGGGAAATGAGGAAGGAGTAGGAAAGGTAAAACTTAGAGTTATTACCCCTAAACTTTCTCTCCGATCTCACACTTTCCTTTCTCCCGATTCTACCATTCGGACACTCAAATTCTATTAATTCCCACTTCAGCTTCAACTATCAAACAAAAGTAAACAGCTAGTAGAAATGTGTTGCAATTATAAATTATTTATATTTTAGCTACAAAAGTCTTTTAATTGTTTATTATTATTAAAATGTAATGTAAGTATACTATTTATTTTATTATGAAATAAATTTAAGTAACGTAATTAACAAATTTACAAAAATAAGATACTACAATAAGACTTATACGAAATTATGCAAAGATATACACGATTTGTTAAGTAAAACCAAACTAAATCCTATGAAGGGTTTTTTTAGACACAGACGTACACATTAATTTGAAAATGTGCTGCGGGACTTGATTAAAACTGTGTTTTCATTTTACGTTACACAGTTCCTTGTATCAGAAAATTCTACTAATATTCCATCTTTTGGAGTGAAAAGTAAACTTTCTCTTTTCTCCAAACTTGAACTTTCACCGACAAAAGATCTTTTCTTTTTTCTTTTTGTATTACTTCCTGCTCTGGTGACTTACTCCGAACGGACGAGTATCGATTTCCTAAGAGGAAAAAGATTTGACTTCATTGCAGTTGTTTCCTTCTAGTAAACATGTTTGAACATGTAACACAACTAAAAATATGATAGGGGTCTTAAGAATTAGTTATCACGGAGGCTAAGACTTTAAGTTCTAATTTGAACACTTCGTCACAAATAGCCTTTCTGTATGGATACAACAGAAATGAGTTCACAGGTAACAAACTTAAACAAATACTCTAAAATTATATAACAGTACAATGTATTTTTTAAATTAAATAGTTGTAATTTTTTAATGTTATTGAATGGATTATAATGATTTTGTTATGGGACCTCACTTTTGTACATGTCAAAATACTCTCTTCTAAACACTATTCAAATATTAGTTTAGTAAAGAATTCTTTCAGTATATTTTAAGCAGATTTTGTTTCTCTGCAGTTTATAATTATAAATATTAAATTGTGGAATTGATTTTGGTAATCATTTATATATGTTTATTATGCATAGGGTACTGACCCGTTGGATGAGGATGATGAATTTGATGAACTTGATGACTTGGACGATTTGGATGAATTTTTGGAGAACAGTTACAAGAAAACGGATAAAGAAAGTGTGAATAAATTAGTAGCTGTTCTAGAGCGAGCAAAGGTAAAATGTCAATGATAAATTTAGAATTCATTTCATTAATTAAATCGATAGCATTGCTTTATTTTTAACAGTTTTATGCTTTTTTTAAATTAGAAATACCTTTAGTATATTTTGATATAATATTTCATAATAATGAATGGTTAAGTTTATACAGTCTTGATCGCTGTAAAAAAGAATATAGCAAATCCTATGTTTCCTTTGCAATTTTCTAGTTTTTATTTAATCAGGATGCAAAAATTATGAGGAAGAACTGTATATTGGCAGTATCTATCAATACTTTCCTTAATTGTGTTAAAGAAAAGTTTAATAAACATGAAATGATATTAAATTCTTAAAATAATGAATAAATTTGCAAATTTAATAAATTCTGACATTTAAGTTATATAGCCAATTTTTAAAAATTTTGTAAGTTAAAATGTAAAATTTAATAATAATAATAATAAGTGATTTTTGTTTTGATTTTCAGTCAAAGCCTGTTGCCTTCTCAATTCGTACGAACGTATCCTACGATAAGAAAAAGGATGGAACTGAAGACGAACTCTCAAATTCAGAGTTAGTTATTTCATTTGGTGTAAAAGAATTTCTACATGTTAAAGTATGTTAAGTAAATTGTTTCGTTGGAGTAATGTAGTTTAATCTAGTCATATTTCTTATTTAGGAAAAATATAACAACGATTGGTGGATTGGACGCCTTGTAACAACTCCAACAACCCCCCACGGTTTTATTCCTTCCCCAATAAAATTGGATGCAATTCGATTAAATAATCTCAAAAAAATAAAATATGAAGAAGATGTAACGATAGAAGATACAGATTCATTAATAAATTCAAAAGCAAAGAAGAAAAAGTTATTTAAAAAATATGAATCAGCTGCCCCATACGATGTCGTCCCATCTATGCGCCCCGTTGTTCTCGTTGGACCAAGTCTTAAAGGATACGAAGTTACAGATATGATGCAAAAAGCAATTTTCGATTATCTCAAACATAAGTTTGAAGGAAGGTAAGATTTCGAATCATAATTCTAAAATATGAAACTGTAATAATAAGTAATTGTTAATTTTTAGGATAATAATTACACGTGTGACTGCCGATATTTCATTAGCTAAGAAAACATTACTAACTTCTAAAATGAAGAAAACTTTAACACCGCCTAACCTACAAGAAGTTCAGATTGAAATAGAACGGATTTTTGAGCTGTCTCGTACTTTACAGCTTGTTATCCTAGATTGTGATACTATTAATCATCCAGCACAACTAGCTAAAACAAGTCTAGCACCAATTGTGGTCTACTTAAAAATATCGAGTCCAAAGGTGAGTTAGTTGATTTTATGGCAAATTTTATCTTTCAATTCAAATATTGAACAATGAATTTCCCCTGCTGAATGTTGAGAAGAAAAAAAAGTTTTTCTTTTACTTGTCTCGTATTCAGATTCATAAAATACAATCTTAAACTTATTCAATGCTACAACAAAAAACATTCTGAAAGAGCGACGTCCCCACCGGAGGTTAAACAGTGCCACAGAGCATAATTAACAGAACGATTGACATTTTGATTATATTATTTAACATTTTGAGATAAAGAAAAAAATGACACAATTGAAAACGCGTACCACTTGTTAACGCTTCACTTTATCTAGCGCTTGCTTGTCATTTGCAGTTCACGTCACGTTATACAACATGTGTCTTATTCTCTTATTTCCTGACATTCACTTTTTATATATTGACATATGAGTGACATATTATGTAGTCTTTCTCAATATTCGAGTTTATTTATTTGAAAATGTTAAAATGAATGTTTTGTAGTTTGTATTCTATACAAAATATAATAATGAAGTAAAATATATCTCAAAACTTTTATTCAAAAACAAAGATGCAATATTAAAATATAGGATAGTACAGCGATTCTCAAAATTGAGAATGAATGGTATCACTTAACATTTATGTAGCTTTAATACAAAATTTTATACTATTGCAGGTACTTCAGAGGCTCATTAAATCTCGTGGTAAATCTCAAGCACGGAATCTGAATGTACAAATGGTAGCAGCTGAAAAACTTGCCCAATGTTCGAACGAGCTATTTGATATAATCCTTGAGGAGAACCAATTAGATGACGCATGTGACAAATTAGGTTCATTTCTTGAATCTTATTGGCTAGCTACAAGAGGTGAAGGTGGTGGACCCCATAGAGGAAGGGAAGTCAGGTCGGGCGCAGGCGTTCCAGATAACTTCCTAGGAGAATCCAGAAATTCTCAAATACAACCCAGGTCTCAAAATCAACCAATGCACAGTGGTATAATTGAACTATTAATAAACTAATATCCAGAATTAATTATTTAATTAAAGATAATATTTTTTATAGGTTCTTATGGGAAATTGCTTCAAAGTCAACAGGACTCATTTGATTATTACGAGGGAACCTTTGATGAATTAATTAAGTAAATTATTATTACAATCTCTGTTATCTAATTGCCTCTTTTCTTATTGCAAAGAAACAATCATTAGCATTCAATTGCTAAAATGTGTTCTAAATAATCTTTCGCTGAAATAAAAAAAAACAGCAAATCAATTCACGAATTCAATTTATTTTTCATCAATCAATTTTAAATGAATACCATTGAACATATTCATATCAGCTTTTACTACTTTTACTAAATCCCATCAACCATTCAGTTAAAAAATACTAATATTTCTACTTTACAGTATCAAAAATAATTACCATTAAAAATAGAATTTACAATTTTTTTTTATAAAACCTCACAACTATTATTAAAATAATATTTCAATCTTTCTTCTGCATCTTCCGAGCTTTTAACCAGTCTGCAAATTCCTCAACACTAACTTTTCCATCCTTGTTTGTATCTGCTTCGGCCAGGAATTCTTCATACGGCTTATTCTTCATTTCCGGTTCATGAATGAACATAACATTTTTGAAATATTCGTTGAATTCCCTTTCATCAATAAATCCATCTTCATTCGTATCCATTTGAGAAATTGTATAAACGCAAAGACTATTTACATCATGAAAACGAGAGAATATATCCAAAAACATGTTCATTGGAAATAAACCACCTGTATATTTATCATGGTAGTGTTTATATGCTGCCAGTTGTTGAGGTGTAGCTTGTAATCCAATAGCTGGGAAGAGAGTTGCAATATCAGATGATTTAATGTAGCCTTCTTCAGAGTAAGTTGGTAATCCTTTAAAAACTCCCTTTAATCCGCAGATTTCTAATTCGTTAAGTGGCTTTGTGAAGTCTGGTTTCATGATTTCTTTTGGTTTTTGGAAAACTCAAATTATCAAAATAAAAATGAAGACTGAAATAATAAACTACATCGAATCGGAGTTTTTATATGAACTTTTAAGCCTTTCGTTAATGATTATTAATTAAAAACATCATAAGTTAATTTATTGCAAAATCATAGATAATTGTGAGTTACATGAAATAGGTTTCGTCTATTGGAAAGTGAATATGAAAAAGTCAAAGTAAAAGGCAGTGGTTATACACGACTGCAAGTTTTTAATTTGAAACATGGTCGTTAATTAATGTTGAAAAAAAATATTATCATTATCCTAAAAATTTTCTAATTAATTGTTAAAAAACGCTGTAGATCTTGTTTGGAATATTATATAATAGTTACAATAATAATATTAATTAATATAAGATTAATTTTTTCTTCGCTTCATATTTCGCATTAATGATTTTATTAAAAACAGTTCTCAATTAGAAGAACGTAATTATTTCAGATTTCGTCAGAAAATATTTCTGGCAATCACTGGTTTTTTATAACTCTTCCAATAATAATTTAAATTGATTTGTGATTATTGTTTATCAGTAGTACTTGATAAATTATAGTAGATTTTTATAACATGGTAAAGTATACTGTTTAAACATCGTTCAGGATGTTATATGTTGATTGTTTCAATATTTTTTTGCATTTAGTTTTTCCTTTCTTATTACTCTCCAAATATGCAGTGTGTGTCACTTGATAAAACTAAGGAGAAATATTTAATTTTCCCTAATAATAAATGGAACGCCCCTAACCTTTTCCCCTAACTAAACATGTGTTCTTATGGCTGTTAGGTAAAAAAGATTAGGGGAAATTCCTTTTTTCTTAGGGGGAATTAATTCGTACCCAAAACTAAGTTACTTCAAATAAATCAATAATAATTACTCTCCAAATTCATCAAGCACCGTTGGGTTTTAAATTCTGATCGCGTGCTAAAAAATTACAGCTCGATTAAACCTTCTGCATTTTAACCGATTAAGTTACAACCGTTTTATTCAAGGTTGAGCTTCTAGATTTTAAATTAAAAATTGTGTTTAGTAATTTTAAGTTGAATTGATACTCTTGAAACAATAGTCTTACAAGAAATACAAATGCGTCTACCGTATTTCGTAGCTAGTATATTGCCGTATATTGTTGAAATACTTGGAATACTGAATACAAAGTTTGACAGCAATGGCTTAGGGAACTGTGATTTTAACCTACTAGATTGTACAAACGCAAATACTGAAAAATATGACAATCTTACTGATAATGTAATCACATCAAATCAAATGTCATTCAAAATACAAAATAAAAATTCAAAATACAATGATAATGTTTTGGCATTATGAATGTATAATTAGTAGCACACTCACAGTTCAGCCAGAAATTATTAAAATAGGGACACTGACAGAACTTCTGGCTGATTATAAAATTATTGGATACCAAGCCTTCAACGATTTTGAACAAATATACGAAGTATTGGAAAAGTATCAAATTAAAAAACCATTTGAAAAATATTTCATTTACGACACCCAAATTTTATCTCTTATTGTAAAACTAAATAAACTTGCTCAATGTAATGCTACAACTTTTGTGCCAACTTACATGACATTACCATTAGTAGCACAAATCAAAAGAAGTATAAATTCTAATTTGTATTGTCAAAGCTTAGAGAAACATAATGCAAGAAGTATTCATCTTTACCTTTTTTCCGGTCTGACAAAGGAAATGGCTTA